>MU270571.1:0-73262 GCA_021432625.1 Leptodontidium sp. 2 PMI_412 | reverse complement strand
GATCTGTTATTTACAGAGCCTAGAATCTCCTCCGGTGGCTCGCTACATGCTACCCTCTTGTTGTGTGGATTGGGGTTCGTCCCTCCCACACTATCGATAACAATTATAATACTAAAGTGTTTTTAACTAAGAAAGAGACGAGGGACCGAGAGCTATTTACTAAACTTCGCGCTAAAAAGAAGATTATAGCGCCTAAACTACTATTCTAGTAGTCCCGACAAACGGAATACGAGGCGCTTATTAAAAAAGGTGTTTTTGTACTTATTTATAAGGACGACCTTAAGGTAAAAGGCCACCGCATTTTCAAGTCAAGAATAGTAAACGAAGTCAAAGGTAAGGAAACTTCAGCTTTATATAAGAAGTCAAGGCTAGTAATTTAATACTTTAACGACAAAGGGAAGAGAGAAATATTGACTTAGTCTCTAACAATCTAACAGTCTAGCTAGTGGTTACTCATTTTCTTAGCCGCTGCCGTTAAGCACTTAAATCGCCTCCGAAACTAGTCCGAATCACACTTGGCTATTAGGGACATCACTTAAGCCTACGTTTAGGCGGAGACGAAGCTTCTTAGGGACATTTTTATATAGCCACTAGAGGAGATCGCAGGGGATTTCCCCTCTGGCACAGTATTTATAATAGTGCTACTATTATATAGTATACTTAAGTCTAGAAACTATTAGTTTAATATATACTATAAACATTATATAAAGAACTTATAAATAGAGACATTAATATACGACTTATACTTATTAATTAGTACTAAGGAAAGCTATAACTTTGGAGTCGTAGGAATGTAGACAGACGATACCTTGATTCTAGGAGATAAGGACTTCTTAGTAAGAGAGTAGAATGAGATTACTAGGGCCGGTTTTTTAACGAAGTCGATACGGGTATTACTCTTTACTAAAAGTATTATATTTAATAGGTATACTATTTTTATAGACAGGGACAGCCTTTATATGTCTTAGAAAGGTCAGGGAGTAAGGCTAGAGCTAGTCGACGTAGGAAAAGAGGACTATAAGAAGGCCTATAGAGAGTAACGAGCTCGTGCGGCTTATCTTATTATTATATATTAACCGGAAGTAATATTTGACTTCTTCGTTGTAGCGTAACACTAAGATCCGACGGAAGATGATATTAAGGCCTTAAACTTACGTCTTAAATAGCAAATAAATAACTTAGAGAGGGGACTTTAATACGTACTAGTTGACTTACGGTCTGCGAAGGTTTACGTTTTTGTAGACAGTTCTTTCGTTAATAATAAAGACTTAAGTTTATAGATAAGTTTCGTATTAGTAATTAGTGCTAAAACAGTAGAAGATACACAATTTATTGTGGCTAGTAATATCGTATATATTAGCTCAACGAAATATAAAAGAGTAACCTGTGTAGTACTTATATTAGAGTTATATACTATAGTAGCCGGCATTGATATATTAATTTCCCTTAGTACTACTATTAATATAGTAATTAACAAGCTGGGCATCTCACGTCTCCTTACTGTTATTTACACGGATTCTTTGTCTTTTTATAAGTGTATTATTAAGCTTAGTACGACGAAGGAGAAGCGCCTAATAATCGATATTATAGTCATTTGTTAATTATATAAACGCAGAGAGCTGACGGAAGTTCGATGGATTAATGGCGCCAATAACCCTACTAACACTATATGTCATATGTACGCGCACTTGTTTCCTCTAAGCCAAGGAGCCTAAGGACCGATGCTAATGTAGGGGTACAATGAACTCTATTTGTCTAAATAATAGTAGGACATATTACGACTGCGTATGTCCTCGCACGCCGGTGCTTTAGTGCCCTACATAGGACACCCCCTTTATATATACGCTTCCCCTCTAAACTTCTTAAAAGGCCAGAGATTAGTTCTAAATATATTTTCTAAACCGTAATTTTATAAGCTTTACTTACTATAATACTTAATACCTTATAAGCTAATCTCTCTGCCCACAAGGAGGTAGTATAAAAAAGTAAAGTAACAGTTCTTTATTTACTATATCTAGTAGCGCTAGACCTTCAGGCAATACTCACTTAGGCGGTGTAGCTCGTAATATATTATATTTAATAGTAGAATCTAATGATTCCCCTCTTATTAAGAACACTAAGGGTATATCTAACGGCGAAATAGCCCCGGGCCCTTATAATAAAAGTAATAAAGAATTATCTTATACTTATAGCTAACTTGCCTTTACTTGCGAAGAGAAAAGTAAAGGTCGTGCCTTTACTAAAGAGGACTTAGACATATCTAATTACGTAATAGATAATATAGTCTTCTTAATTCCTAATATTAATTTTAATCTTACGGCTATAGGTATCCTTACTAAAGAATAAATTAATTAGAAGTAACGCGAGCTCGAAGAGTAAATACGTTTACTAGTTAAATCTAAGGCGCAAGACGCGCGCGCGAAGGTTAGGCTAGCCCATTATAAGAATAGTATTACTAGGCTTCGCCGCCTTCAGGCCGTGTCCGTCGCTAATACGAATATATTAGTAGAGCGTCGAGCTGTCAAAGTAAGTCTTCTACGAACTCGTAACGCGATACTAGACTCTATAGTAACGTCCTTAATTAGAGATAATAATATGCCTCTAGTAGAGCGTAGCTTTAACTTAGTAATAGGAACTAATATACTAGGTTTATAATACCCGACCTCACGTCGAGGTATTATAAAGCCTAAGTTTCCCCTTCCCCCGGTTAAACCCCGGGCAGCCGCCGCTTTGCCTACGGCAAATAGCGTGGCTTATAAGCTTAATATAATGCTACTTATTTACTTAGACCTTAATACGCATATCTTACTAGAACATAACGTAAACTAGGCGAAAGATAAGTGTGATCGTGAAAAATGCCTTATAATTACGATCCCTAAAAAATATAAGGGGGAGAGTTTTAAAAGCCTACGTAATTAAAAGAATACTTAAGAAGAGATCTTTAAAACTTACTTATATAACTATAATACACATGCTAATCAGGTGCGCGTCGTAGCAGTAAACATAAAGGGCGATTCATTAACTTATTAAGGTAATACGAAGTAAACTATAAGTAGACCTAAAGGAATTCCGCTTATTTAAAACTACTTTATCGAGTTCTTAAAGGGGCTTTATACCTCTAAGGAGACTTAGAGTACAAAAGTAACGAAAAACATTAAGCGATTCCGTTAATAACAAGGCGAGTTTATATAGGCTATATGTCGACAATTTATTACTTTAATTAAGGATCGTAATAATAAAATAACTAATAAAGATATTATTACTAACCTCCGTGAAGTAATCACGCACGCCGTAACGGCTATATAGATTGACTTCTACGTATTTATAAATCCGCCTAAAACCTTCTAATAGTAAAAGAAGCTAACGAGTAATATTAAGTCCTTTATTAAGAGGACCTAAGGAGTAAACTTACACCCGCCGAAGGCAGGGAATAGTAGTAATAAAGGTAAGTAAGGTAATAATAATACTAGCGGCAGTTATAAAAGACACTATAAAAAGTAATCTAAGTATAATAATAAGAAGCGTATAACTAATAGAGCTCCCTCGAACTCCTCTTGACTAAAGTATAGTAATAAGAATAGAGGGAAGAGTAGTAAAGGTAATACCACTTATTACTCTTATAAATAAAAAGGCTATTAGTCTAAGGACTGTAAGTGTCTTAAGTTCGTAAAGTAGGCGTAAAATAATCCTTAAGCTACTAAAGCTAAGGAACGTTTTAAAATAATAAAGAAAAACCTCTAAAATAAACAGAAGATATACACTACTATATACTCTAAGGAACAGAAGCCCTCTAGCTCTAATAAGGATACGAGAAAAGGCAATATTAAGTCTTAAGCGTCAAAGGCTTAAGGGATATTCTATGACGCCTACACATCGTAATAAGTCTAGAGTAGCCCGAGACGGATACGTAAGTGTTACTAAATAGTTTAATAAATAATAGCTTAGATTATAACTTTCTTAATAAGTATAATATTAAAAAATTAGGGTTTCTCTCTTTATTTAAATATAATTAAGAGTTCGTGACTTTTAATAAGCACCGCTTCTAGGTAACTAACGCCTATGACTTTAATATAAGTATATAAGACGACTGTAAGATCTCGAGAACGTTTTAAGAAAGATTTTATAATTACAAAGATTTAAGGTATAACTTAGTTCTTAAAATAGAGTTCTTAAAACATAAGAGAGCCGGGTATTACGACTAGAAACTTAAGAAGTAGGCCTACGCCCCGACTTAGGATAAAATCTAAATCGTAGTAATAAATGAGTTTACTAAGGCCCTTAATATTAACCTTAAAATAGTACCGTATATTATATTCTTATCCTAATCTAAATACGATTGCCTAAGATAATAGGGATCTTATAAATATTTAAAGTAGTCGTAAGATATTTGTTTACGTATCGCCGGCGGGGACCCGTCACAAGTACTAGTGTTATAGATTAAAGATCTTAAGTTAATATAGCTACTAGACTAATTCGTAGATTTAGTAAATATATACGACGACAATCCGCCGACTGCCCTCCTTGAAGAACAAGTCGGATTCGAATATATAATTAACACTAAAGTACTACCTTTATACAGCCCCCTCTATAACCTCTCCGAGCCACAACTCGCCGCGCTTCGGGAATATCTGACTATAGTATTATAGAAAGGGTAGATTCGACTATTTAAGAGTCCCGTAAGTGTATTAATATTATTTGTGCTAAAGAAGGATAAAGGCTTATAATTATATATAAATTATCGTAAATTAAATAAAGTAACGATTAAAAACTGTCACCTTCTTTTACTAGTTAATGAGACGTTAGATTAGCTCGGCGGAGCCGTAGTCTTTACGGCGCTAGACTTAAGGGATATATACTATTATATTAAGATTAAAGAAGGACACAAATAAAAAACAGCCTTTTATATAAAATATAGATATTTTAAATATTTAGTAATGCCTTTTAAGTTATTTAACGCTCTAGTTACGTTTTAGGCGTATATTAACGAAGTACTAGCGGGGCTAATTAACTATTTCGTAGTAGTTTACTTTAATAATATCCTTATTTATTTTAAGAATAAGAAGGAATATCGTAAGTATGTTTAGGCCGTCTTCGAACGCCTACGTAAGTATAAACTCTTTATTAAACTTAGTAAATGCGAGTTTAAGGTAAATAAAGTCGAGTTCCTAGGGTTTAAAGTTAGACCTTCTAGGATTTAGGCAGACTTTAAGCGGATCTGTTTTATTTAAGAATGGCTAGAACTAGAGTTTTATAAGGATATTTAGGTTTTTTTAGGCTTTGCGAATTTCTATCGCAGATTTATACTAAGGTACTCTAAGATAGCTATAGGCTTAATAGGGGCTCTCTAGGGCATAAAGAACGGAGTTAAGAAAGGACCCTTTATATTCTCTAATATAACTAAGAAAAGCTTTATTGATTTGAAAATAGCTTTTACTAATATACTAATTATAATATACTTTGACCTTATAAAGCGTATATAGCTTAAAACCGATATATTTAAGTTTATAATCGCTAGTGTTATCTCCTAGTAAGTTAATACTTCGTTAGAAGGATCTAGGCAATACTAGAAGCCCGTGGCGTATTAGTCCCGTAAGATAACTAATACTGAGCGGAACTATACTATTTACGATAGAGAGCTACTAGTTATCGTGGAGTGTTTTAAGAAGTAAAGACATTACCTTAAGGGTAGTTTATATATTATTAAAGTACTTATAGACTATAATAACCTTTACTACTTTATAATAATAAAGTATTTAGAGAGTCGACAAGTATAATAAGTAATATATCTTGTTACTTATAACTTTAAAATCTATTATTACAAGGGGGCCGTAAACCCCGCGGATAGACCTAGTAAGAGACTAAATTATCGAGAATCTAAAGGCCCTATTAATATTACTTAGTTACTAATATTTCAAAATAAACTAAAAGGAGCTTTTGCGAGTACTTTACGTAGTTAAGGAGCCGACACTAAAGCATTTCTAGACAAGGATTATAAAACAATAATAAGACATATGTTTATTATTACTAGAGATTCTACCAATAAAAGGCCGAACCTAGTACTAATAGAATTAATGCGGGCGACCTAAAAGAGAATTCTAGAAGCTAGGCATATAAAACCCAGTCTTCTAGACAACGTCCTTAAGGTAATGCCTCTATCTGTGGAGACATTATTATATATAAGGAGCGAAAGCTAACCGCCTGTTATAAGGATTAATAGTTATAAACATTTAATCCTAATATTATAAATAAGAGTAATAATAAGAAGACAGACTACTCTAGCCCTAATAACGGAACTGTTACGGGACTTGATTATCCTCGCTTAACGTAATAATAAAAGCTACAGAAATATAATAAATGTAGTGAGTAAATATAAGTCTTAATAAGATAATTAATAAAATCTAGACGTATTAGGGCTTTTCCGATAAGACAATCGATTCTATATTTTAAATAATCTGGCATTAAAAATAGAAATCATAAAACTTCATTATAATGACTTGTTAATAAGGTATTATAGTGTTATAAAGACCTCGTAACTCCTTTATAGAACTTACTTTTAAGAGAAAATAAAAGACAATATTAAAATATATCTTAAAGAATATAATATTTATTAAAGGATTAAATCGAAACGACATACGCCGTATAAACTTTTAATAAGTCTCTTAAGGCCTTCGCGGCCTTAGTCCGAGATTTTAATAGATTTTATTACAGGGTTACCGCCCTATAGAGACTTATATAGTGGCCTAAATCTTAATTATATATTAGTAATTATTAATTAATATTCGAAGATAGCCTAGTACTTAGTATATTACAAAACGATTAATGCTCCCGAACTTGCGGAACTACTCTTTAAGAGGGTGTTTTCCCTCTTTAGTGTACCCTAAGGTATTATATTTAATAGAAGTATAGTATTTACTAGTAAATTCTAGTTTATACTTTACTTTTATATATATATAAAGTAAAGACTAAGCTTTATTTACTATTTATAAACTGATAACTAAATAGAACGTTAGAATTAAAATCTAAAGATATACCTCCGCGCCTTTTGCGGAATATCCTAGAAGAATTAAGTAATTAAACTACTATTCGCGGAGTTTACGTATAATAATTCTTTATATTAATCCTTATAAATAACTCCTTTTTATATATATTACGGTTATAAACTAGTAATACTATAAAACCCTAAGGATAGGATTTAAGGAGGAGATATACTAGCTACTTGAGATAGAATAAAGTTATTAAACGAATAAAGGGCTAAACTTATAGAAGCCTAGAGTCGTGTATAACAGAGTCGGGAAGTATACTATAATACTCGACACTTAGAGAAGCACTTCTAAATTAAATAATAAGTAATATTAAACACTAAAAACATACGGTTAAAGACTAAAAAGCTATCGCTAAAATATATTAGTTTATTCTAGATTATTAAATATATAAGTAATACAGCGTACACCCTAAAGTTACTAAGCTTATATAAAAGACTATATTTAATATTTCACGTCTTATTACTAGAAGAATATATAGCGCGAGTTAGTAACGAATCGGAGAGTTTCCCCCTCAAGGAGCTTCTAGAGCTAAGCAATAAAGACGACTTATAAGAGTGAGAAGTCGAAAGCATCTTTACGTATAAGTAAATTAAAAGAAGTAAAACTAAGTAATACTTAATTAAATAAAAGGACTTTCTAGAAGATTATAATACTTAGCTCTTAATATACTTAAATTTAGAGAATACTAAGGAAACCTTAGACGTATATAATAAAAACTATAAGTTAAAAAGTTAAATACTAGTTATAAAGAGGCGCAAAACCTCTAAGTAATTTATAGGGAAATCTAGTAAACCTCGACGTAAGGTTAAGAGGCTAAGAAAATACTGCCGCTTATAAATAAAGACACTCTTTCTTTATATTTTCCCACAAAGGTTTTCTAGGGTTTTATTAAGGCTTCCGGTATAGACTCGGCAATAGTGTAAGAAGTATAATAAAATCGCGAAGAATGAGAATGTCACAATATATAATTAATAATATAAAGGGCAAAGAAAAGTTCTATTCTAGCTATAAAGTAATAGCGTAACGTTATTATAAAGTACTTAAGGTATAAGGTATTTACTTTACAAAAACAAATTATTAAAAAACCCCCCGAAAACTCTAAAGTAAACTAAACCCGACCCACAAGTGTTATTAAGTAATAAAGTACTATAGAATATCTCCTAAGATAGTTCTAGTCGTGTTATTAAAAGTAATGCCACCTTAGTATAATATTAGTATATATTAACTATAAGGAGGTTACAAATAACTTACTATAACTATTATAACTTCGCGGCACATTTAAATCTCTACTACGAGTTCCTTTAGTAGTTTATGTAAGATTTAGTTAGACTCAAAGGCGGAAGTAGTAATATACGTGTTCTTGAACTTAGTTATATTACTAATTAAGCGCACTATTCCCTTATAAAACTTGTAGAATTCCTAAGATTCTATTAATATACCGCCGGCGAATCGCTAGGGGAATAAGACTTACCTTAAGGGCACCTTCTAAAGGGGAAACTTAGTTAAGATCTTTTTTATTAGGCTTAAAGGTAACGCGTGAGGAGGAGTTAGTTATATTATACTTTAAGAGCTAAATAAAAAAGTTCTAAATACTCTTAAAGACTAAAAGGTTAATATTATTTATAAAGTCATCGGAGGGAAGCTACTAGTTATCTTAGAGCTAAATTTAGAAATCTAGAGTAAGGTTCTCTATAATACGGATATCCTTATAAAGGGCACGCGGAATCTATTTACCTTATAATTAATATACAGTTTACTTTTACTAAGTTAGAACGCGTTATTATTAATAAAAGCTTATAAGAGTAAGTATATACTAAGATATAAACGTTCTTTATAGTAAAGTAATAATCGCAATTCTTCTTGCCTTTCTCGTTAATATAATAAATAGTTAGATCGATTAGTATTACTTTAAAACACTAGCCACAGGAACCGCGCTAAGGCTAGTTCGCTAAGTCGTTAGAGGCAATGTTCTTAGTAAGACAAGTAAAGTTTATAATAATAATAGTATAAACGAAGATAATTAAATAATTTATTAAGAGAAGTAAAGGCACTAGGGCAGTTATATAATATAGGGGAGCTAAAGAAGAGTTATTGTTGTAACTAAGACGCGCTATATATACACGTCCCTAGCGAGAGCGCAAAGCCGTAATTACTAAACACCTGTTTACACTATTTATACTACATTTACTTATTAATTAGCTACGAACGCGCCACTAAGGAGTACCTTCCCCGCCGCCTAGTTAAAGTCGAATTAACTCTTCATATATATTTACGTATTCTACGAGTGTGGGAAATCTAATACAATTATATTAAGGTCCTTTAACTAAAAACAAACTTCTTTTATTAATTATAAAGCTATCCCTAAATACTAAGTCGAAATTCTAATAGGTTTTATACTAATATATATAGAGCTATTAGACGACGTCTAACGGACTAATAGCAGTATAGTATCGCGGTCTTGGCGTAGTAATCTAGATGCGTATATCGCGGTGATTAGTTACACCTAACTATTAGTTCCCGATTACTTAATAAGCACTTAGCCCCACTAACGGTGATGTAATCGTATATCGTACCTTAATTAGTTCTTACTTCCCGCGTAATTACCTTTTAAAATACTTATACTAAATTATAATAATTAGTCGAGATCTTTAGTGTCGCGGACGCCACTATAAGGAGAGGGAATAGTTATTATATATACGCGCACTTGTTTCCTTTAAGCTAAAGAGCCTAAGGACTAATATTAATACGAGAGTATAATGAACTTTATTTGTCTAAATAGTAGTAAGATATATTACGACTGCGTATGTCCTCGCACGCCGGTGCTTTAGTACCCCGCACGGGATACCCCCTCTATATATACGCTTCCCCTCTAGACTTCTTAGAAGGCTAGAGATTAGTTCTAAATACATTTTCTATACCGTAATTCTATAAGCTTTGCCTACCGTGATACTCAACACCTTACACTATAACGAAGAGTACTTTAAATAAGGCTTTTCGGGATTTTATTAATACTAATATCTTTACTATTAAAATAGAGGGTTAAGTTCAACGGTTAACCGGAGTCGATTCGGACTAGTAATAGAGGGGTTTCTTATACTTATTAATTTTTTTTGTTTTCCTTATAACTCTTATTTTATTAATTTATCACTTGCGATTACTTTTATATTTAATTAATTTACAGAGTTAGAAACACACTCGATTTAGTTCTAAATACCTTCTAATTTAAAGTACTAACGGGCGGCCTTACGACGATACTCTAATAAGGACAAACTGCCGGTTTTACTATAGGGGGCTACTCTTATATAGTAGTATAAAGAAAGTGCCGTCACGAAGAACTTACTATAAAGCTAATTTAAAATAGGGCTAAATCCCCTACTTATAAATATCTAAAAGAGGTTCCTCCTCTTCCTCCGCGCTATAGCGGCGACTTCGGCGGGGGCGCTTAGTGGGAGGATCGTCCTCACCGCCGTCCTCCTTATTACGCTTAGTGGCGGCAAAGGAGACGACGGTGAGGAATTAGTTTAAGACTAGTACTGTCTTTTATTATATAAAGCGTTAATACTTAGGAGCTTTAATATTAAAAAGGAATAAAGGGGTTAACTTACTACTTACGAGCTAGCTAGGCTAGTAATTTCCCGGCGTATAGCGCGCGTTTCCTTTAATAACGCTAGCGATAACTCCCTAGTAGTCTTTAGTACGCTAGTAACGGCGACTAATAATGCCGAATTAATTAATTTAGTAGTAATAATAATAACTTCTTTATCTTTTGCCTTGAGGGCGGCAATTAAACAAAGGTACTTTTCGGTAATAAACCACGGAATCTATTATATATTAATAACTATATATCTAAAGTACTTTCGGCGAGGATTCAGATATAATTTAGAATAAGGAAAAAAAATAAAAATACTTACTAAGTTACACCGGGACTTCTTTTTTACGTAATATACGTATTTCTTACTCTTAGGATTATTAAAGGCACATTCGTGAGATAAGTTCTTTGCGAAGAGACGAACACACTAAATATAGTATTTGCGGTATATGAGGTTGAGCGCTCCTGTGAGTATAAGTGTAAGTATTATTTTTAATTAATACACCGTTTCCTTACTAATCTATCTCTAAAAAGTATATTTACTTTTGACTTATCTATTTGATTTAATATAGTCTTCTCAGAAATATTAGTTTTTGAGCTATATTAAGTGAATTCAGGAGATCGGGAAGTAGTATACGTACGGTGGTTATATGTGTGTTTACTAAAGAGACTCTAAACCTTTAGGGGGAGGCGACACATATATATCTATTATATTATATAATATTAAAGGTTCCTATTATTACTAGTTCTCGCTTAACCTCGCTACTGCGCCTCGCTATATTTGGACCCCTTTCGGGGCACTTTCGGGACACTATCGGGCTAGAATTAGACGCTGTTAGTTACTTTGTTATTTATTTGTTATTTTTTATATATTACTTGTTATTTACTTTTACGTGTATTAGAAATAGTTTTTCTAAAAGAAGTTTTACTAGTGTTAGTCCACAGGTCCTTATATAAGTATACTTCAGTTTAGAAAAGGGGTTGCGAGTTAAAGTCAAGGGTTAGAGTCTAGCCGGACTAGTTTCAGTAGAGATTCGGTAGGGTTTCGTAGTATATAGTCTGGCTCTCCTCACACTCTCTTAAAATATACACAGATTTTGAACCACATATTTATTACTCTGTCGCCATACTCGCATTTGAATATATTCACACTTGCGGCGTGGTACATGAACTGGTACTGCACCGACAATAGACTTAGTACCTCACTAATTAAGTCTACTTTTAATATCACTCTCGTCCTTAGCATCGTCCCTACTCTCCTCTCTCCGAAGCTCTCTTATATCGTCGCCGCTACTACCCATCGTTTTATTACCCTATATATTATTACGTAGTACGTCGGGTAATAGTCTGAGTCGTGAGGGGATATATATAAGTATAAATAGACTAAATAAAAAAAGGCGGAAGTATACGTCTTATAGAGAACCGTATAAGGCAACCGATTCTAGCCAGCTAGAACGGTCTTTGGCTAAGTCGGTTGAAGTTAAGGACACAGACGATATAGCCGGGGAAGCTCTTAATAGCCAAGTATATAATTCAAATCTAAAGCCGCTAGGTGTAAGTACAGAAGGCAATATTAGCCTCGAGGGCGACCTACTATTAGCTTCCTCTCCTAAGTATACTTTAAAAGAAGTAGATTTAAAGTGTTAGGTTCCACCTCTAAAAGGTAACATGCTAGATATTTTACTACTAAAAGACGTTATTAATATTATAATAAGAGTACTACTAATAGTAACGAAGGTTCGAATTCAAGTAAGCAAGTTTGGCTCTTAAAACGTAGCTTTAAGCACTATTACGGACATCAATAAAATTCGGGAGTATATAAATGAATGGCTTGTGAAGTAGCTATTCGAAGTTACTACTGTCAAAATCGCTAAAGTAAGTACAAGTTATATAGACATTAGGCTACTAAAATCATAAAAAGAAGTTTTCTACTAAGAAATTATCTAAAGATATACCGTAACACTTAACTTTATATTAACTACTAAAGGACCTCACGACGGCTTTACTTTATAAGAGAAGGTTATAATATTATAATTTATTAATATAATTAGGGCTAAGACAAGCGACGAGAATTAACACAAAGCCTGTCTTTAGTAAAGAGATTTATCTAATATATAAAATATAAGTGTATTATATACCCTCCTTTACTAAGACACTAAGTTTAATTAGTATTATAAGAAGTTTCCTAGGAGTAAGTACTCTTCTTAGTAGTTTATAAACACGATTATATTATGAGAAAAGGTCTACTCGAGCTATATTAAGTAAGTAGAACTTCAAGTACTTAATTAGACCCATAGTGACTATTCGGACTGGACTAACCTCTAATATTTATTTATTACTAAGATTTCAAGTATACTTAATTTAAGTTAAGACAATAAGTCTAATATATAGTATTCTAAAAAGAAAGAGACGTCCTAGAAGCTCACAAGTAACTACATAATAACTTCAATAGAAAGTAACATAAACCATCTTCTACTAAACACTTACGTAAGATCAGGGACAAATAAATCCTTTTTCGTTTCACTTCGACTTAGTATTTGTCACGACACAAGAGCCTTGGCCGCAGAAGGTTGACTTAACACTTAGAATACAAAACTACAGAGCTACTCTACAGGAGGGAGCCATATATATAGGGAGTCAGAGGGGAGTCGGACCTGCTGCGGACCCCTGACCTAGCTGAACCCTAGCCGAAGTATACCTGTCGTAACAGTATTCACACACTAGTTAGTGTCTTCCCCGTCGTTCTTGTCGCGGCTAGTAATCTTTTAAGGATATTCGCTAGTAAGGTTCGATTTTTAGAGTACTACGATACTACTTAGTCTATATTAAGACTTACTTTACACCTCTAATTAAATTATTCCTAAGTGACAGGTACTTTGAACTAGATATAAGTCTCGTTATTAACCGAGGAAGCGAATGTACACTTAATATAATAAAGTATTAATAAAGTAATTAAAAGCGGTCTATGTGACTCGTAGAGGGTCTTAGTCCTTACTAGTCGCGACATTATACCTTTTAAGCCACTTATTTGTATTATAACTTCTATAAAGTAATTTATAATTCACTGATCATCTAATGACGCGAGAAGGGGCTTCTTAATAAAGCCTTCTTAAGCTAGCAATTTCTTTATATGTACTAGAAATAGGGACTTATTTAATCGGTTTTAGTTTTCTCCCTTGCCGTACACGCAAATACTTGCGGACTTGTCTAAATCGTTACAGAGATCTATAGACGTAGTTTTAGTTTAGAGTTAGGGGCGGCAAGATTTATGTGGCGGTGGTAGGTCGATAGTATTTTTCCAAGCGAAGTGTCAGAGTAAATATATAGTAAGGCCTCTATAGTCTCATGCGTCGCATTTCGAACGTTCGACACTATATTTATCTTGTCTTTATTACTCCTTCCTTCTAAAAACTCTTTTGTACTGTTCTCCTCTCTCGTAAGCTTTATAAAGAAACTTTCTTATATCTTAAGTTCTTATATAGCCTTTTTTACTTCTTAAGGAAAGTAATACGAATAGTCTTGTCGTCTTTAGTCTCAATAATTAAACTTTGCCTTACGATCTTCCTTTTCTTATTAGATTCTCTCCTCGTTTACTTTTATTATAAAATATCGTTAGCGTTTAGACGAATTCGTTCTTATTATATTAGGAGGATCTTAGATCCTAGACGGCATCATTCTAAACGATATCATAAGGATTACTACTAATTCAAATAAGTACAATATTATTAAACTAAGGGTCAGAGGTACCTAGGTTTCCGTTATTATTTAAAAAACTGCCCCGTTTACTAAAGTTAAAATTAGTTCTATTACTTAGTTACAGATTTTTTATATCGCAAGAAGACACTAACCTAGATACGTTTGAAGTATATACTAAAGGGAAACACATATATAGGAAGCTATTCTTTAGCTCCTATTTGTTAGTGTTCACGAATTTCCTGCGGTGATTCACTTTCAAGTCGAGCTTAGTAATAAACTTGAACAGTGCCATTTGTAAGCTCGGCACTAATTAGAGTCACAGGAGACCATATTCTTTTAAAGGGACAGGCAGCTGAGTGCATGAGCAGGGTGCGTGAGCAGGGTGCGTGAGCAGGGTGCAGATGGAATCTCTAGTATGAGATCTCACTAGACAGATCTACTCACAAAGTCGCCTCGACTATTGGAAGGTTAGGTGAAAGCCACCCAGACATTACCGAGGCTGGGGAGTGGCTGCGGCGCCACAGGAATAAGCCGTGTGAGAGTTCTATTTTCAACATACCCCGCAAAGATTACTCAATTACGACTTCTTGTCTTTTTTGCTCTTACACTAGCCTATCATTATTATCACAGTTCCATAAACACCTATTAAGCCCTCCTTTTCCTCACGTCTTTTACACACTATCTTTTTAAGGATTTCTAAAGGATAAGGAAAAAGAGAAAGAAGAGAGAAAGCCTTACTTAGAGTCCGCCTATGTTGATACTTATTCCTACTAATAATGAGACGCGAAAACACTTATATATAAGGCTAGTCTATTACTAAGATAGGCAGTTATCTTTCTAATAATACTAAAGTATTATAAAGTGACTGTGTAACTGTTTTTGTAGGCTTAATAGAAGAAGCTTTTGACATTCCACAGGATCTTTTAATCTAGTACTTTAAGCCTTTAGGAAAGATGTGCACTTCGGGCTTCCTTGAATCTTGCTCACGAATTATCCGACTGCCTGAAATAGCGGTCTTAACTTTAGAAGATTTCCTAGTCTAAGTTTACGCCTACAAGCCTAGTTTAGATAAGTCAAAATCTATAGGTACTCTTATCGATCTCGCCGTTTTCGGCGATATTTATCTTATTTATTACTTTAAAAATTAAACCTCTAATGTTATAAGGGCCGCAATTAATAAAAGTAAGTGGATGCCTACTCCTAACATAATCTATAAAGTTTACTAAAGTGTCCCCCCTAAGTTAACCCTTAAGTAGTTATACTTTTATAACTTTATATTTAGACTAAAAGACAACAACTAAGGACATCGTAACCCGTCTACTAGAAAATATAGAGAATGTTTAGAATAAAAGCCAGTCTTCGAGGAGTTAGCTGAATTCAGATGGGACTACTACTCTACACTGCTTATTTTCAACTACTATCGTCTCCATATATCCCTCCCACCTCTACAAGTCTCTCGTCTCGAACTACAGTGCTTTCTTCGGGAACTGGCGATGTAAAGGAGTTAAAACTCGACTATGAATAAACGAATGAACATTTGAAGTGACCTTCCTGTTCCTAGCCAACTTTTTGCGAATAGTCGTGAAAGCGGCAGGTGCCTCCCCAGCTTATATCCGACGCCTCTGAGGAAACACTTTGTACTGTCTGGAAGTGGAGTTCTGGGCATTGTTGGAAGGGAACGTTTCGCGAGCTATGACGGAGTTTTGTCATAGGGTGGACCCGTGTGATGGGAAGGCTCTACGTACTAAGTGATTAACTGCCTTGACTCGTAACTTTGAAAGATGTAAGAAGATACTCGGGAAGGGAGGTAGCGGGCTCGGTGCAAAATGTAAGTGAATATTATTCGGGACCTCTCCTTCCTCATTGCCTATTTCAGTGATTTCCTTACTACTTCTCGTTCCCTGCTTCAAGTCCTTTAACTCCCTCCGCCTTCCCTCCCAATCCAAACTAATTTTCTTTAGTAGCCCTTACGGGCTCTTATGCGCGGGATAATATAGGGAAGCTATTATATATTAATTTTGCGGCAGCAAGAATTATAAATATAATTGTCTATATATGCGGCTACTTTCTATTTTTTAGACCTTCTTAATCTTCTATCTATTCACAGGTTGTCTAACTACCTTCCTAGTTTTTCTTCTCTAGTAATTTCCTTCCTCTCGTTCTTTTAGAACGGCGGTTCTTGATGTCTTTAGGTAGCAAGTTCTTTAGGAGGGGATAGGCGGTTTACTAAACTAACATTAGTACTGTCGAGTATCTCAAGTAAGCCATCACTCGACTTACTATCTCTCTAAATAATAACTATTGTGATATATAGCCCTTAGATTTATAAGTCGTATATTTACTATACTTCTATATAAGTAGTGCTACCTTAATACCTTCAAATTCCCCTAATTCATAAGCCTTATTAATTAACGTGTTTTCCCTCCTCTTAAGTCCCTCATTCTCTCTTTTTTTCCTTCTCCTCTATTCGTTGAGTTTGACGTCTGTGTTATCCATAGAAGTCCAGGTGTTCTGTTCAATTCCACTTGCACATCAACTAAGTTAGATAAGACGGACATCCTGCTTTGGACTTGAAAATGAAACTTCAGCTGCAAACCGACGGTCAAATTCATCTTCAGACCATACAGCCTCTGCGGCCCCAACCCTTCTGTCCAACACATCAAGTATTAAGAAATATGAGTTATACGTTCCTTTTGCGACAAAGAAACATTTGAGTTTCGCAGTTCTCAACGACTCTAGAAACTCAACAGGGCTCCCTTCAAATTCAGACATATGCAGCTCTAACTTGAAATCATCGATCTTCCAGGGAGTGAGTTGGTTCGAGTTGTCCATCGATATCATGGTTGGAGGAACAAGCCAAGCAGAGATCCACAACGACATTGGAATAGCTAGTTGGTGAGAACTCCGTTGACAAGTATACTGCAACAGGTCCATGGATGTGCCATCTTTTAGCTCGCACCGGAAGTTATCGACAAGAGAAACAAGATCCATATCTCCGTCCGTGAAGAGGTCCGCCCAGCTTACTGCTCCTGACCACCCTGCCCAGCTCCAAGTGGGAAAGGCAGCTCTTCTCTTCATTTTGTGATTCCTTCCGCTCCAGCATTGAATATGTCTCCAACACAAGCCGGCAACAAAGCAATTAAGATGGACATTCTGATCTGGAAACACAGAAGGATGAAGGTAAGGGATACCTTGTACCTGTATTATGGGGTACTTCGCGGCTTCTAGGTGTTTCGCTATACCAGCGAACGCATTCAGTGAGTCAGACTCCTTTGTTAGAGTACGTGAAGTGAAGTTTGTCGCTAGGATTAAATACTTCTTAATATGATAGTCCCAAGACTCGTTACGATCGTCGAATTTTCCGAAAGGCAAACCAAATATGCGGCTCTGCAACCCCTCATCCCTGCCATTGAAAAGACCAGAGCGCATGTATGCAAAGAATCGGTCTTTCTTCCTGGTGTGAACATGATCCAAGTGGACAGACAGGCTCTCATAGCAGTTCATTGCGTTGCATTCGAAATAGATTTGGTCTTCTGTGAAAACCAGTCTTCTCTTTGCGAGTATGGACTCTTGCAGTGTCCACCCTCGCGTCATCCACCTGGCCGCTTTTATAGCTTGATGAGGATGGCGCATTGTCGATCTAATAGTAAATTCACCTAACGATATAGATGGCTGGAGCGATCTAGTAGTGCTTCCGACTCCAGGAAGTCCCGTGTGCTCATCGTAACCAGCGGCAGCAACGATAGTAAATTCGCTTGCTTGATAGATCATGTCCATTTGTCCTATTTGCTCAAGCTTCTCGAGTTCATTCTTCTGATCAATGCAGTACTTGTCGACCCAGAGATAACGATATCCTAGCTTTTTCGTGACTTGTATTGCACCTTCTATTGCTTGAGAGACAACCGATGGAAGGACCCAGTCGTCTGCAGCTGTCATATTCTCCTCAGCCCGCGGAATTGATGTTTGATTTTGTGACCAAACATAAGATAAGGTCACATATTTCGTGGCCTGAGACGAGAAAATGATAGATCTATCATAGCAGTCGATCAATCGGGTCTTTGGAAGGTCCAGCTGAGATCGACAAAGATTTTGGTGATGATTATTGCAGTAACTGAGCAAGTCGAGAACGAATCGAGGTTCAAACTGGGGAGGAACCACTTTGGCTATGGATTCTGAAGATTTTGGCTCAGCCTCAGTATTGAAAACCAGATGCCCATTGTTCCACATATGTGACTTGAGAACCTGGCGATGTACGGAGCCTTGAAACGAGTCTGGGATTGCAGCAAAGACTATCGAATCTCTTAGTCCACATCGTGAGCCAATCTTGTCATAGTCGATACCATCGTAAGTTTGAAGAAAGGAAAAGACCCTGAGCTCATAAGGTGTTGACTTGGGAACGAATGGAAGCACAGGGCCTTCGGAGCCTTGGTCCGATGAGAAGAGAGTGGCAGTGGTTGGGCGACCTACTCTCGTGGAATATAATAGGTGACAGAGTTTGCAGGTTGATGGAGACCATTGCCCATCTTGGATTCCGAGCTTTCGTACAACAATGCCGTCTCTGAGACTTCCTGGTGCAACCGAGGAAAGAGAAATATTTGCCGCCATGTACAAACTCGTTTGGCAAGGCTCGCACAGAAAGGTGTTGGTTTTTCCACCCATATCAGCTGCCATCTTTAAGGACAGTCTCTTCAGTCTCTTCATATGCCAAACAGCAGAAGTTAAGCTCGATTGCTCATGTGCACGTTTGAGGAACTAATTGTTGAGAAAAGAAGAGCAATGGGGCGATGTAGGTAAGTGGTGCAAGAAAAAGAAAATCCCTCCACACGTGATTGGGCCAGATCTCTCAAGTCCCTACCCCACCATTCCGGACACCCCCCCATTCCGGACACCTCGCTTAACACACCGCTTTTTTACTTACCTACTTTCAATAATTAATAATTATTTTATTCTCTTATCGATTTTCTTAATTTTTGGCATATTAATTGAGACGATTATTATACCAAAATATACTAAAGACGACGTAGTTTTGGCCCTTCACGCGATCAAAAATGGCAAGTCTATACGACAAGCTTCAAAAGAGTGGGGTATACTATCCTCCACTTTATACGACCGATCTCGTAACACAAATACCCATCGACAAGCTACTAGTCATTTGCAAAGGTTACTCACAGTGCTAGAAGATCGTCTTATTAACTGGATTTTAGTTCAAGAGACATTAGGGTTTAGCGTTATTTATATGTAAGTACGGCTTTTTAAGAACCGACTTTGTACACTTCAAGGGGACTCCTCACTACTCGGAAAACGATAGGTACAGCGGTTTTTTAAGCGGAATCCTATTCTTAGTACTAAGAAGTAGTATGCCATTAATTCTATACGTGTCAATAATATAACTACTGATGTTATCAAGCCTTAGTTCTATAAATTGGAGATTCCAGCTATTAAGGCTATTCTACCTGAAAATCGATAGAATATAAATAAAGTAGGAATTATAGAAGGTTTTAGAGTTAATGGCTTAGTTATTAGGCATACAAAACGGCGTTTTATTCAGCGGAAACAACCTAGTTCTCGAAATTAGACCTTATTTATTAAGTGTATCTCTATAATAGGCAGGAAAACGACTCCACTTGTGATATATAAAGGGAAATCAGTTTAATAATAATAGTTTCTAGTAGATCTTAACGAATTTAAGTCCTGGCAATTTATAACAATAGAAAATAGGTGGATAGACGAGACTACCGCATTAAAATGGCTAGAAAAAGTCTTTATTCCTTAAACGCAACCACGTAACAGAAAACCCCGATTATTAGTCTTAAACAGTTATAAAAGTTATAAGACTACGGAATTTATGTGAAAGTGCTTAGAATATAATATATTTCTATTGTTTTTACCTGCACACACGTTACACGTCTTACAACCTTTAGATTTATCGATTTTTTCTCCTCTCAAGGCATCTTACCGGAAACACCTTAATTTATTAGTATTAATAACTAATTTTACCCTAATTAGCAAGCGTAACTTCTTAATATACTATTATAAGGCACGGCAAGAGAGCTTAACGGGTATAAATATTAGAGCTAGCTAGAGAGCTACCGGTCTCTGGCCAGTGAGTATAATAAAACCACTAATGAGCCGATTACTATTAGAGAATAGTAATCGGGAGCTAGAAATTGATGCCCCGGAGGACCTCCAGACTATTAAGGAAGTAGAGGAATCATCAATTATGTGGTCTACGCCAAAGGCTAGTAAAGAATTCAAGTTACAACTTAACACTTTATTTAAATCATCACATAACAACCCTCTAATACGTCGACTACTCTTTAAAAAAGCTATTAAGGCTTTTAATCAAAAGGACTTCGCTCTTAGCTAGGCAGAGATAAAGATATAGCAATTGGAGGCTAAATTAGATCAATTACGGCCACGGAAAAAGCGGAAAGTACAAACTAGCCCAAATTCTAAGTTTGCAGATATTCAGGCTATCCAAAAAGCTCAAATTGCAGCTAGAGATCAAGAAACTGTACCTATTGATTCAGATTCAATAGGAGATTCTAATGCTACAGAAGATTGCATAGAAATTGAAGCGTTGTAGAGTTATTAAGTGTTGTTGTAAGTAGTGGTACAATTGCGGGGTGTCCGGAATGGTGGGGTGGGGACTTACTGAACGGGTGGCACGCCACGATCCCATAGTCCATCTTATGAATATTACTGAACCTGGCGACGAGAGTCCTTTGCACGAGGAGCCCGCAGTTCCAATACGACACTGTTCGGTTTGCAATATCTTATTCTGCCTCTGGATCTTCCTTGCTCTTCTGAGCCTTGTAGCTGGCGTCTGGCGCTCATTTAAAACATCAGACGAAGAAAAATGCTTCACGGACACAGCGTATGTCGTCGCCGTAGGCGGACTGATTATCTTCCCAATTCAAAACAGGCATATATACGTGTAAGAGGAAACAAGACCAGTCGGAGGTCTCCGAGTAGTGCTAGGTCAGCCTTTGTCAATTCCGCCTCTACCCATCGACTACATTAGGGTTGCGAGCGCTCGTGAGGAAGGCGACAATACAGATGACCTTTGTTACTGGAAGACTCCTAGTTTACCGAACTCCAGAGCCAGGGGTCGAGACGGTCAGGAATGGGGAGCTCACCCCTAAGCAGATAAGTTTCTTCCCAGTAGCGATCTCACCATACTCTACATTCATAGCGGTACCTACTTCGATATGGACGGAATGTTTTTTCGGGACATGCAGCTTATTTGTATTAAGAAAGAGCATTCTTTTGCTGAGAGATAACAAATTACAATTGTATATATACATATAATCGAAGGTGAATTGAGTGTCGCCAGTCTTTTAATTAGTTATTTTAGTAGAGTCCATTTCCAGTCACCTTATGGCTTTATACTCTTATAATAATGTACTCCAAAGGTACAACCGTTAAGTTATTATCGTAGAGTAGAGCCAATTCTTATCTCTGCATATGTTCCTTAATTGTAGTATTATAATAAAGAATACTCAAGTTTGTAGTATGCAAATTCCGCACAGCTCTTCGTTATTTACACGTTATTTAGATGTAGTAAGTTGGATTATAAGCTATTGAAATAACACAAATACGTTATTAAAGCCTCTTTTTGTGATTTCTTAGAAGTAACGATTAGTAGAACTTTCTCGTATTATTAGGATAAGTAAAAAGTATTACTTATAAATTAATAGCTCTTAGATATCTTGATTTCTTAAGGAAAAAGGTCTTATATATGATTTTAGTTGAATTCCAGACAGGAGAGCGGACGGAGGATGGAGGATAGAAGGGAGTTGGAGGGGCAGATAAGGTACAGCTTCTGTGATTGGATTGGACTGCGGGAGGCACCCGTGAACATCGCAAGGATCCCAGGTCGGGCTTGTCTGTGGATGGCTCACTGTGCATCACTCCCAAAAGCCAAGCCACTGTTAATTAGCCGGACATCCGCACCTTACCCGCTATGGATTGGAGGAGCATTTGTTACAAACCTTCATCCTCTTTCCAACTTTCAACTTTCTCCTCCCAACACCCACACTGGACTGGCTCTTCCTTCGCATTATGATCTATCTGCCTGCGCCTTTCAGCTGTATCCACTTGCACACGGTCATCTGCCTCGCCGGAGTCGAGGAGCCTTCGCGGTACCATGGGATCTGCGCCTTGAATTCTCGATCTCCTACTGCGTTGCATTGGCTGAAGTACGAGTGCAGGAGCTGGAATCACACCTTCTGCTCCGTACTCGGCGCCGCACCATCCCCATTACCGCGACGGCGATAGTCTCTCGGTGAGCTGAATTAGGACAGGAAAGCCT
The DNA here is from genome assembly GCA_021432625.1 of Leptodontidium sp. 2 PMI_412. Classification (NCBI taxonomy): domain Eukaryota; kingdom Fungi; phylum Ascomycota; class Leotiomycetes; order Helotiales; family Leptodontidiaceae; genus Leptodontidium; species Leptodontidium sp. 2 PMI_412. The sequence goes on along the minus strand of MU270571.1, from coordinate 50,620 downwards.
GGTAGTTCTAGCGACTGGCAACATGGCCAATCTAGAAATTGCCTCACGATAACGTGGCCTTCCTACCTAGCTGGTCTTTAAGGGTAGTGGAGTTCTTACGGTAAGCCCCCCCTCTGCCTACTAGATCCTTCGGTTGCGGAATCTGCCAATGCCTGCTGCAGCAACCTCCGGGCCGAACACGAGTCGCCTCCCAATTCTCCTAGTTCCCTGAAGGGAATTTGGGGGACTATTTCATTGAACCTACTGACACATTTTCAGCAAAATCCAAACAACACCATTAATCTTACGCGCGATGCCTTAGTCGAATACATGCGATGGATGGTCCCAAGCCTCCTTCCTGAACCTTGCTATCGGTCTCAAAAATAGTATGGACATCCTCCCCGACGTGACACCCATAATACAATTCGCCGTCAACGAGCAATGCGCCGCATTCGGCGAGTGCAACTGCTGCGGCGCCTTTCTCGCCGCCGGAAAGCCAGTTTTCCACATCGAATATCCACCATCAGTCCCGAACGTGCAACCTGCGGATCGCGCGAAGGGATGCCAGGACAATGGTATGAATGGCATGAGTACCGTGTTCAAGAACATGAGTTTGAGTGGGTGGGTTGGGTATTGTGATGGGAGTTCTGCGACGACGGCTACGAAGCCGGGTGGGGGGACGAATCCGTGGGCACTTGGGAAGCCGAAGCCGACGACTACGGTGAGGACGACTGCGAGGCCGACAACGACGAAGCCGCCGAGCACGAGTCGGACGTTGACGAGGACTTCGAATTCGGTTAGGACGACGAGTTCGGCTGCGCCTGGAGGTTCAAATGGGTGTCAGGCGAAGCATTGGGATCAATGTGGTGGGAATGATTGGAAAGGGTGTACAGCTTGCGAGGTGAGTCTTGTCCGCTTCGATCTTGTTTCTGGACCATGTGCTGATGCTTGTCTTCCAGTCGGGATACACATGCAAAGGGGTATCACCTCCGTATTACTACCAGTGTTTATAATTGCCGTCATTTATTTTGGCCCTATCATTTGCATTTTACGAGGGAAGGAAAATTGGAAAAGGTGGACCCGGACCTTGAACCCAAATTACATCAGCAAATTTTTACCTCCCTCCATGACTCTCTACTTGGATAGTCCTCTCTGTTTCATAACCCCTCCAATCATGGTGTTGATATAGGTGACAAGGGTCACCGGCGCCAAGGCGAGGGTCACTCCCGCCGAGATTGGCCATTGATACTCGACACAGAGGGCTGTCGCAATCACAAACCCAAGGATAATAATTGGGGAAGTCATAACGACAAACGCCTTTGAGTTCCACTCGTAGTCAACTTGAAACCCCCAGCCAGGAATCTGGATATTTCGATCGTTGACAAGCTTGCTTCGAAGCTTCTTTGGAAGGCCCATCCAAATGGGCGAGTCGGGCTTTGCATGGTCTGGAAACTTGAGGAGGTGCAGTAGATAGCTTCCACTGAGGAGACCTTTGAATTGAATAAGATCGTCACCTGAAAGTTCGGAGTAGTCCCAGTCGTGCGACGCGAGATAGGAAGTGTCGTCCTCATCTGGCAATTTGTCCTTCTCGATGGGGTCCACGAGCTTTGGGGTTGGGTTCAATTTGAACTGTCGCTGGATTAGTTAAGGTCCTCAATTTAGACTCGATTGAGTACATGTACGCGGAGTGGATTTAGTGGAAGATCCTTACCTCCCAAAATTGTAATCCTGAAATCGCAAGTGGATTGAACTTGTGGCGTAGCCAAGCCCATGGCGAAGTCCATGACCACCTCCATGGCCATTCAATTGCTCTCACGAGCCATACCAAGGACCTCCACGCTGACTGTGATGCTGGTCTATGGGTTTGCCCCAGTAGCTTTCTCCGCATGGCAGTGAATAGAGCTCTATCCATGCCCTGATTTGCAGATGGCTGTCGAGAGAAAATTGCCTCCGAGCCCAGTTGATTGATTCTCAACGTTCCAACTGCCTGTCCGCGAGACATATTGACATGCCGGAGACGCCACTCCTCGTTTATGCGTTTGTAAACACAAACAAACACTTTGTCTTCGACTGGTGCTGATCTTCCCATCTCTTCACCTGGCCTACCGGTCGTAACAGCTTGTAGGTCTTGGAAGCTCCCATTTTGCATCACTATGATGTTTTCTCGCCGTCCTAGATCGATGCCTTCTTCTAGAAGTGCAAGTTCGTATGGCTGTCGTTGAGCTTCCCAGGAGAAGCTGCCTAAGAAACTTGGGGCTAGAGACCATATCAAGTCCTCGAGCCAATCAGACTTGATCCGGAACACGAAATCAAACCAATCAGTCCGCCCATTCCCATCGAACCAAAAGTAGTAATCCCTGTCTCTTTTGATTCGAGCCCAGTTGGCCAGATATGCATACACCATCCAGCTTCCGAGTTCAATACAAAAGGGGATTCCCCATACGACCCACGCGAGATAGTCTTTCTCTTTCTGCGTGCCTCCGCCTTGATTCTTATCACCGTTCGGCCACTTTAGCCAACGCCGCAAGACGGTGCTTGCAATGAAGCCCAAGAATAGAATCGATATTGAGTAATGAATCCAGACCCACTTGACACACCGAGCAGTAGTCAATCCATCTTTTCTATCATCCCAATCAAGCTTGAGGAACATCTCTTCCGCGGCTTCCTTTGTTGTGCTTGGAAGATCGCAACTAAAAGTGCAGCCGCATCGCTTCACATATCAGGCTTTATTGGAACAAAACCACTGTGGAGATGACTTACACATTTCCAAGACACCTCATACCTTCCGGTACCAGACTCAACTACAGCACCTGGTCTGATCGAAAGCCATGTCTGTTGTTGGAGAGCTAAACCTTCAAGCACCCGCGCATGCGCCAGGTCCCCCCTTCCCATCGACTTTGCGAATGTCTGTATTTCAACGGAGCCCAGAATGGTTTTCCGAGCGAGGATCAGGGCATCGATGAAATCAGTCCCAATCATTTTCTGACTGCCCCATTGAAAAATGAGGAGCTGCTTTCTATATTTCAAGAGTAGCTGGAGCTCTTGCGGTCGAGGATCATGATGGAAGTCGAATATTAAGAGCCATTTAGAGAAATCTGGGTCTTTTGGAGAACGCACGCTCCGTACATACGCAGGATCCAGTAGTCGTACCAGGAAGTCGAACGTCTCTTTGCTCTTTGGCGTTTCAGATCCCATCCAGACGCGAATTGCTCTAGCGTTGTTGTAAATCTTTTCCATGCGTTCATGTTCCACGTACATCTCCTCCTCGTCGTTTTGATTGATGCATATTTGATCGCACCAGATGTGTACATCCTCAGATGCATGTCGAATCTGGATTAAAGCTTGTTTGAGAGCATGACTGATATGCAGGACACCATGGTTATTGAGGTGACCAAGGTGCTCTGTTGGCCTCTGGGTGTCAATACTATAGTAGATGTTGACTTCATCTTCAAATGATGGCCATGGGAATGCAATTTCAAAATCTGCCTATGTCTTTCGTAAGCCCAGGCCATAATATATTTTCAAGGGAAACAAAGGCTATCTGATGCCACATCCACGAAGTGAGTCTGGAACTGGGAGCAGGTAGAACTTGCTACATAAGTAATGTGTTGACAGAAGGATGAGCTGTTGCGGTAGATGTATCCCCAGCAGATCTCGAAACAGTCAAAACAATAGGTTATACACATCTTTTCGTCGTCCCTAGTATGTGCCGCTAAAGCCGGAAAGAAGTTATTTTACACAAGAAATCAGACCGTTCTCACCGATTGAAGAATGTCATAGCTGAATCTCTTCCGAAGCCCAAGCCTGTCAAGTTTACCGGCCTTTCCGAGAACTTGCGAACCGGGAACTAGCGTGCCAAAAAGCTTCTGGTCTGGCGTCCCGGCTTGGATCCGAAGAATGCGAGTATCATTATTGCTGTCAATGGGAGCATACGAATATGCTCGCTTGGAGCTATGCCTTTGAATCATCTCCACAGCCTTGATGAATTTGTACCTGGCGCGTGCCGGTTGATGGCCATGGGAGTTATCTCGGTGAGGCATCATATTGGTAGCTCTGAAAGAACGAGCATAGTTCTCGTTGCTCGGTACGGGAGATTCCAGATCCATGACTTATGGGGCTATGAAAACGCTCTTTTGGCTGAAGGGCACACCGCGATGGATGAAGTGAGATCAAATTAAGAAGTTAATCCGCATCTTAGGATGCTAAGCTAGAAGTGGAAAGGTTCACAGCCTCAGAACGCCACGACACTTAGTGCAGGAAAATCCATGGAGACTTAAACTTCCTGCATCTCTTCGCAATCCGGATATGTATCTCATTGACTGTTCTGGTTGTAACAAGGGATCCCAGGAAAGAGGATCTAGACATATCGCAGCTTAGCAAGATTCGCAAGTCGTGAACATAGAGCAAACACTTTTCAGTATATTCAGGAGCCTTCATTACAGGGAGATCAGCCAGTCAGGATGTACTCGGCGGGGTATATTTAGACCAAGGTACGGCACGGGCGGCTGAGCCTGCGTAGCTCCAAGGCAACTTATCAGCGATGGCAAACAAGATGACGAGCTGAAAAATCCCTGAAGCCTAGGCGAACCATAATTTGCTAACGATCGTCGTCTTACAAAATCGTCGTCTCGCCGTCATCTTACTTACAGCTTATTTGCGGCTCCATGTTTTTGGATATATTTGCACCGCTCTCCACTCGCGCCTGGTTTGATCAGGATGTTGACATTATAATGTGCACTAATTATATTCGTGAATTTGGCTTTGCTAAACTGTCGCCGTGTCTGAGCCCTCGAGATGGATCTCCGCTCGGTCGACTTCGAATGGCTGGCTGACCTCCAGAAGTGCGAGGCTCCTTGCGACTTTTGGACGTCACATCAATCAAACAACTAACCTTCATCCAGCTCAATGCTTCACGACCCGTGAAGTTTCGAACCCTGCAAAGTCAACTGACTTTGGGTCCGGCGGACATACTGCTTTTATCACCAACTGGCACGAACTTCTGCAGCTCACAGCCCCTAACGACACATGCGGAATAGTATTTGTGAGAGGAAACTTTCCTAATGCTCCAGACTCCATTTTATCCAGGTCTCAACGACGAGATGACCTTTCTCGACTACTCGAGCTACAAAGCGCTACACCCGCAGGACCTTGCTTCGCGTAGCTCTTCCGAGATAGGATCACACTTGGGTTTCCGTTGGCGCTGCCCGTTCTAGTATCTCGCGTCGATGGTGCTGCAGCTATCATTGGCGTATTAAACTCAGGCTATGCAGAACGTGCTTACCCCGCGCGATAGTGGGGCGGGTTGGGAAGTTGAGGGATTAGGGGACGTCAAAAACCCCGCCCCGTGCCGCAGCCTAGTCCTCTCTATTAACCATCTACATGTATCGAGCTCTGACTTCTCAGTATCAACGCAACTTTACTAGCAAGTCGAATTAGAGTAGCCGAAGAGATCTAACAGGATGTCGTACTTTGAATATCGGCCGCTGACACCTCACAAGGCGAGAATTCGTCTTATTGATGTTCTACCGGAAACGCATCACCAATCAGTGGAAAGTCCTTTGGACCAACATCATGGTGATCGAGCTCTTTCCGAGTCAAGCAACCCCGTATCCTGCACACTCTCTCATGTTTCTCTCGAGGCTGCGCCTGCATACACCGCACTCTCTTACAATTGGGGAGACACAGCTCAAAGGGTTGGGATTCTCGTGAATGGGGCTACAATAATGGTCACTCTGAATCTCGAAGCGGCGCTTCGTCATTTGAGATTACAAGATAAGCCTCTTACCCTTTGGGTCGATTTTCTATGCATCGATCAAAGCGACGAGGTAGAGAAAAGTGAGCAGCTGGAGCAAATGCGACAGATATATGTACAAGCTCTTTCAGTCGTTGCTTGGTTGGGCCCGGCTGAAAGCAATAGCGATGCTGCTTTACATTGGATCCAGCAATATGGTGGGCGCTCGTTGGATTTGGGCATTGGGACGAAACCAGAGCTTCGCCTACAGTACCTCTTGGAAGCACTTGAGGAAACCGGGAAAGGCCTCGTCGATGCAAGGCTCAGGAAATTTGCCGAAGACCTAAAGAAAGACTTGTCTCCCACAAGCCTTGAGAATGCGGATATCATTAATGCGCTATCGAGACTATTCACGCGTCCATATTGGAGTCGTGTCTGGGTAATTCAAGAGCTAAGCAGCGCATCGAGATTGATCTTTATGTGTGGCGATAGAACGGTGAAGGACGACTATCTTAACCATGCCGTGAGGTTACTGAGGAATTTCGGTCAATATCAGCACTTACAACGGACCCACGACTCGCCAATCGCTCATTCGCCGGGAGTTTCTATTAGTTCAATTAATACAAATGATCCAATCAGTCTGATAAAGTTACGAAGAGCTGCTGTACCGTCTCCACTCGTTCATCTTATGCGCTCCTTTCGTCGCTTTCAAGCAACAGACCCGAGAGATAAGGTATTCGCGTTACTAGGGATTGCTAGAGATACCGAAGCCCTCGGTCTTCATCCGGATTACCGCAAATCCTGCCAAGAAGTCTACAGTAATCTCGCTCGAACACTTATTCAAAATGGATATGTTGAAGTCTTGTCTCTCTGCGAGTTCCCAAAACAAGTCGACGGACTTCCTTCGTGGGTCCACGATTGGTCGGCCAAGAGCTATCGATCTCCTCTGCAACAAAGATCGCTTGATAGAAGGGCACGGCCTCTCACAAGTATCTTAGAGCCCAAATTCTCAGCATCTGGGGCCAACCAGACTATAAGTCCAAAAGGCGGGCACACGACAAGTTGGAGAACGCCGTTATTACTTCGTGCTACGTTTTTGGGCGAAGTGCAGCAAGTAAGCATGAGTTGGGAACGCGATGCCTTTGGAAGATGGCTACACGATTTACAGAAACTCTCTAGCCTAATTCCTGACACATCTATATTTACGATATCTGACTTGGAGCAGAGAGCTCTAGCGCTTTTGAACGGAAGACGCCGGGCGTCAAGACCAAAAACCGAGCCTGCAAAGAGCATCCCTGAACTAAGTCGGATGCCTAGTTTGGACGGAGGATCTGACTTGAAGGGAACACCCAGTATATTAGGGATGAAGCACTGGCTAGATGAACTTGGTCACTCGGTACTGTCAGGCCCATTTCTGGTGTACACTGATGCTGACAGCATCAGGCCGCCAGCATTAATAACTTGAATATCATTCACGTCGCTGGGACGAAAGGGAAAGGAAGCACATGTGTATTCATTGATTCTATTCTGAGGGCCCACGGGAGACGAACTGGGTACCCACAGAAGGTTGGTCTATACACTTCACCACATCTCATCTATCCAGAGGAGAGGATTCGGATCAATTTTGAGCCACTTCCCAAAGATCTATTTACAAAGTACATCTTCGAGGTGGACGATCTTTTGTCACGAAGCGGTCCTCATGATTTCGCCAAAAGACCTCGTTATCTTCAATTATTCGCACTCTTAGCCTTCCACACCTTCATAAGTGAAGGTGTTGATGCCGCCATATTTGAGACGCACCATGGGGGTGAGTATGATTCCACAAATGTCATCGAGAAACCTATTATCACCGCCATCACCACACTTGGATTAGATCATGTGAAACAGCTTGGTTCATCGATCGAGAGTATTGCATGGCATAAGGCAGGAATTTTCAAATCTGGAGCTCTTGCATTTTCGGCGCCCCAAGAAACCACAGCTGCAGAGGTACTGCGTAAACGAGCATCTGATAAAGGCGTCAGTCTCCAATTTGTCGACCCGGATCCTTCTCTCCCTGCCAATGTAGTGCAGCTCAAGCCAGACGTTCAACGTACGAATTGCTCGGTGGCTCTTGCTACTGTGAGCTCTTTTCTCGATCAAAAAGACAATAAGAGTCGTTCCCGTTTGAGTTCATCTGATATACTCCAAGGTATAAGCCAATTCTCATGGCCAGGGCGGTTTCAACTGGTGATCGACAATCAATTTAAGTGGTTCTTAGATAGCGCGCATAATGAGATGAGTGTGAGCATAGCTGCTGAATGGTTTCTCGAGACATCCAAAATGCAAACGTATGAGACATTTTACAAACTCTACAACTAGCGTTGATATCTTTAGGATTACCTCCCCTGTTGCTCGAATTCTCATTTTCAGCCTAATCACGGATCAAAGAGACGCAGCAGCTGTTTTCGAACGTCTGGCAACGTCACTTGCGAGCAGCGAGATACAACACGCTATCTTCACAACATACGAACGAGACCAGGACTCTGAATCCAAAAACAGTATGCATATTCATCTTGCTTCCTTAGAATTTCCTTTACTGACTCAAGTTCAGATCCACAGCCCAAAATCCTGGGGACACCGTCTCGGGACCAACAAGTTTATGCGACCATATGGAGAAGAGCTCAACCAGATACGAGCATTTCATTTGAGCCGACCATTCAAGGAGCTCTAGCGCTTGCAAGGAAGCTCGGCGAGAACCATGGTAGTGTGCAGACTCTAATCACAGGGAGTCAGCACCTGGTTGGTGGTGCTCTTTCTCTCCTCCAAACCACGGAAACCCGGGAAACAGGCAATGAAACGGAGATATAAGTGAGATGCGCAGTATTTACTTTTGCTTCCATTTTACCTTGCTTTCTAGGTAATAGTGCAAATCCGGGGCAATGTGAAATGGCAATGGTGGCGGGCACTTTGAGGAATCTTGTTATGGCGTATGAAGGGTGGAAGAGTTGTCCCCTTGGGTTTGAGTATTGAAATGCAGGAAAGAAGGAAGGATATCGACGCTATCGGTGTAAAATACAGAGTTAGTCCGTGGAATCAATATGCAAATTCTCTTTTGGGATAGTTTGAAAGCGTGAGAAAATTAATGTTTCGACGGCATGGCTTAAATTTTGGAAGTTCGCTGAGTTAACCGAGAATGTAGAGCGTTTGAGCAATGCTGACCTTGTTAATGGCCGGCTTACTCAAGAAGACATTAGAGCTTACAGCAGAACTCCTAGAGGCCACTGTCAAGAACCGGTAGAAAGTTGCTGAGCCTTGCGGCGAATCATTGTTATCAAATTTTGATGCATTCTCCTAAATAGCCAAGGGTATTGTACATATACACGATGATGTTTGCTCCAAGTTGCTGCTGCTGCTGATTATGTTATTCAGAGCATCTGTCATCAACGCTAGCAGAGCCCCATCAACACCACTCAACACACGTCGCCTCATTATGAAGGAAAGCCCCAAACGCCACGCTGCACGGCTACGCAAGGAAAAGTTTTGAATGAAAGAAAGACCAAGAGAGACCAGGGAGGTATTGCTACCATATGGTACTTCTTGGTCGAGGAAGAATGTGTCGGCTGCGAGGGCCGAGAAAGTTTTTGGTGAACGAGGACTCCTCCTCTGCGTAGTCGGAGCTGGGAGGCATGGAGTGCGTCTTGTCTGAGTCTGCTCTTGACCGGTTCTGTGCCCGGTCCAGAGGGACTGTCTGGACCCCTCTGTTGTGATTGAAGCCCACTGGAGATTTTGGGATTGGGTCACATGCTGTGAGGGGGATTGAAGGTGGCTGGGTATCCATGAAGTCAGCTCGGGTTGGTCGGACCTCTGACGTTGGCACGTCTATCACGACTTTGCGAGAAAGATAATGAGCAGGAGGCGGAGGAGGCGGAGGAGGCGATCCATATCTTTCAACATAAGCTGGATCCTCGGATTCGACAGGTTCTATATGTGGAGATTGTATCGAATGGGTCTGCTCGTGGGCATGTCTGCACATTGAAACTTCTCGAGGTCTACGGGGAGCAGGTGGTGGCGGCGGTGGCGAACCATACCGATCATCGTAAGCTGGAAGCTCGGACGCGACTTTTCCGATCGCCGATGAAGGTCTTGAATGAACATGCTCGTGGTTATCTCTACATAAAGAGACTTCTCGAGGACGACAAGGTGCCGGAGGGGGAGGAGGAGGAGACAGATTTCTCTCAATGTAGGGTGGAGGCTCGGGTGCTGCCGAGTCAACCTCCGTGACTGGGTTTGAAGAGATCTGCTCATCGATCTGGTTGAATATATGCCCGACGACCCCTCTCGTGGGAATGGACGGGTCCGTAGGCTCAGGTGCAACCGAGACAATCGTCGGGGGTAGTGCTAGCTGCTTTATCCTCTCGATGTGATCAACCTCCTTCCCAGCCACTTCCATGGAAAGTTCTCCGTGGGGACCTTCTGGCTCCTCCAAATCCATGACACCTGAAGATGCCACTTTGCACTCATTGAGATTGATACCAGCAACGCGGGCTTCGAGGAGCAGAATTTCCTTGTTAACCAGATCATCGACCATTTTCCTGATGGGAAGAGGAAGCTCATCATCCAACGATCTTGGAACCATCGAATCAGCATAAGTACACCCAATCGAATAGTTTTCTTGCTCATCGTCGTCGCTGTCTGAATCACTGAAGTCGGCACGTTGCAGTTCCAGCTCACTGTTGATCACCACTTCAACGATGCTCCCAAAAATGGGTGAACTACGATCATGTTTGTCGTAGCACAAGAATGTTGGTGATGTTGGTGAAGGTGCCTCGATGGGAGTTGTAGTTGTATGCGTCGATTCGTCACCATCAGGTGGCGGAGTGAAGTTGTAGTCTGCTTGGCTTCGTCGGACCTCGTCAACCATACCTCTGAGCAGAGGCGAATCTCGGGACCTTTCCTCGTCCGTGAGAATGTTTCCCAACATTCTCCCTAAAACGGGTGAGTCTACTCGCTCGGTTCCGGTAACACGTGACCGACTGCAATTTCTTGACTTTGGTGATGGTGGTCTCGAATAAACGGACGGGACAGGAACCGGTGTTGGTTTTCTCTCCGTGGGCTCTGGGGCAGGGGAAGGCGAAGGCAACATGTCTGTCACATACTTTATCGGAAAATCGCCAAGTGGAAGCTCGTCAAGTGAAATGTCGTCCTGTGGGGTGTCATCTTTGGGGTGGATATCCAGTGGGAATGCGTCCGCCATTGGAGAGAACAAACAAGGCGTCAATGGAGGTGCATCAAGAGAAGAATGGCTTGCCGTTGTCGATACCTCGCTAGTCAAGCTTGCTTCCGAATCTCCAGTCGAGTCGGACGAGGTTGATGATACTGCTTTCGCTGGTTCGGGTACCTTTGGAATACGTGGTTCGCAAATGAGCTGCATCTTGGGGCGTATTGATGTGTCGATCACAAGGAGCTCTCGTTCACCTCGACCCAGAACGCCGTACACCCTAACCTCGCCCCCTCGAATACCAAGGACTGCGCTTGTCCCTGCATATGTTGCATCGTCTTCCAAGCCAGTACGATTTGCAAACACGACAATAATCTCATCTTCCCCTTCGTTCCGGATGAGAGGTTCAAGACGCATGAGCCAGTACGCGAGAGTGTCCATATCAGGTTCCTTCGGGGTTCGACTAAATGCCCGAGGATCATCACGAGTCATCCATGCTAAAGAGAGCACCACAAGGTTGGCTCGTCGAAGCAAAATATGATTTGCAAACTCCCAGGCGTTCCATGGTGCCTCGAACTTGTAAGGACTAAAAACTATTAATGATTCAACTTTGATTAAGTCAACAAAGAGGTACTTACTTGAGATCCATACCTAGGCAGTATATGTCAGCCTCGCTAACATTAGGGGGGGGAGACGAGGAAGCACTTACAGATTCCCATAGCTACTGTTCCTAACCCTTCAATCTCATCGTCATAGAACCCATCGGGGCCTTCGAGCGCCCAGGTTTCATCCGTGTAGTGGAGGAACGATTTCCGATAGTTGGCGATGGTTTCTCCCTCGGCATTGACTGTGATAGCCGAATTGTAGTATTCAGGTGAGGTGGGCCATTTCGGAGTCACATCAACTTTCTCCGGATAACCTGCTACAACAACACAGTTGTACTTCAGAGCTGTCGTCCTCGCCCAAAGAGAAGTAATGCCGGATGTGGTAGGCTCGAGGTAAGGGCTGATTTGGTGCAACGACTTGAAGTTGTAGCCAGAGAAAGCCAGCTCCGGAAGGACGAGAAGGTCGATGTCTTGAGGGTTCGCACGGCTGAGAACTGCGTCGGCACGATTGAGGTTATTGTCAACGTCGCCGACCTGACTTGGTCAGTACAAACTCCACCTTTTCAAGAACGTTACACCCTTCAAGCATACCTGAGGCGCGAACTGCAAACACGCAATCCTCATTATCGCAAGTCTTCACTACCCGAGGCATAAAAATGCTGAAGCAAAAACGAAAGTCTAGGAAACGATAAAGAAATTGAAATTGAAATTGAAATTGAATGTGGATCGAGAATACACGCAAAGACAATCGATAAAACGGTCCATCGTGGGCCTTATGAGAGAGCACCGGCTCTGTGGCTTGACACGATGTTGATGGGAGAGATTGGGCTCAGTGTGCGGCGGGCGTCTGCGCAAGTCTGGTCACCTCAGGGCACGCCAGGCGATTGGCCCGCAGTGAAGAACGTCCCCAACGGCGCCTACCTGCATGCTGCATGCCCCACAGGCTTGAGATGCACTCACTACCGCTTGGGGCGGCCGTGGCCTTTCCCCTGACCTGATCCTCGACATCCTGGCCCATCGACGATTGCTTCCTCTTGCTCTTAAGACTGGTCAGGAGTTGTTTCACGTCCTTGCGCTCAACAATGGAGTGCTGAGAGAAAGCGAACAAGTGCTATCTACCCTCAAGCACACAACACTCCTCGCAGGACCAAGCATTTCCAAAGACTGAGCGGTGTGTGTGATGGAGCTGTCCTGACCCTGGCTCACGGTGCCTCTCATGCGCAGCTCTGCAGCTCTGCTGAGAGAGCCCCAGCAATCGTGATGGGCTTGCAGGTTATACGAAGTTAAAGTGTCTCCCGCGGATTAGTTAAGGTTGCAATTTGAGGGGAGCGGGTTCTCATTGGCAGCATCACATTCTACCAACACCGTCAGCAAGGTTCCCAGCGCTTCCAAATCCCACGTTCGAATCAACCCCGGCAAGATTGTTTGTTGGTTTTTGGATAAGACATGGTGGCTGACTTTCTCAAGTCCTGAAATCCTCACACGACAAGATGTTTTTTTGGCTTCTTGGTGCTGGTTGTCATTTTGTGCTTCTAATGCGTATTGTACTTTTATTGTTTGCACCTGTACAGTTCTGTATCTGCCTTCCACTGTGAATTTCGGCTCTGCAAGCAAGTCGTGTGCTTTCTCAGAGCGGCCGCTCCTGGGATGCAACATTTGAAATCAGAAATACCTCTCTTCCGCACCCAATACCAACATACCAACCACCCCACACTTGTTGGCCAATGAAGCGTTCTGGGCATGGAAGTTTAACCGTGGGCATATCTGAAAGCATTCGGCGCTTTCCAAATCCGTTTTAAGCCTTCCCAAAATAACTCCACTCACAAGTGGATTCCCGACAACACGGTTAGAGCGCCCACAACAGATAGTGTTAATGAAAAACCACCACGTCACAATAGGCGCAGTGGCATGGGTAGATGTATAGCATTGTCGAAGGTTTCGGTGATCTCATAGGCCTGAGGCGGATGTTCTGGCGCCAATTTCGACCCATCAGTGTGGTTTTGATGGGCTTGAAGTGACAGTCGTGCCTGTTTCGGGACCTTGGAGATCTTCTAATTGTTACCTTAATGTGGCCCTGGTTAGAGGCTCTTGGAATCCTTGAGGGCAGTTGTTGGAGCTTGGAAGGTGCGTTTGTTTATCGTCAGTTCGCTGGCCCTCTTGACTCTGTCGTCTCGTCAGTTACCCCTTGCTGCGCCGTTGGCCAACACATCGATGCCTTCAGCGATCGCCCAAAAACGCTTGGAAGAAGTATCGCGTGCTGATTTAGTGGATGCATACAAGCTATTCCGTTCTGCCAGCCAAATGAAGACCTGAGGAGGCCCTATGCAAGTGCTCTTCTTCTGATCATATGCACAAACCTCGAGGGGAAACGTTCAAGTTCATACTCCAATAAACCAACATGACCATCGTCCCTAGACCCTACGATTTGGGTCTGCCATTTCCAGAACATCAAGATGGCGAGAATCGATTGTATCAACCCTATTGAGCAGCAAACATGAAACTCCAACATCAACAACCCATTTCACTGCTCAAACCATCTGTCACATTCGACAGAAAGAACAGTCCCCAACGGTGAAGTCCCAGCAACACTACAAACCCAAAACCTCGATGCCACTTCACTCTTCCCCGTCTTCGGCACAACAACGCACCAACGCACCACGGAACACGGGGGCCCCTTACCGAAGCCGTCGTCTAACCCTCATTCACCCATTTATCCTATCTCACACCGCATTTCCGAGGTTCTATTCCAATCACTGGTACACGCCGTTAGTACCTAATTATCCGTGGCGCTGCGATCAGGATTGGGATTTTCTCCAGGCTTCGCTTCAGTGACCTTACAGCGTGCTTCAGCGTGGCGCTCGGACCAAGGAAGATGGAAGTGCCGAGCATGCTCGACCGAGTTCTGCTCCGCGAACGGGTACAATGAGATGAGGGAGTTGATTGAATGACTAGAGAGCCATGATGCGACACTGACTATTGGCTGTCCCAAACAAACCCGATGGCCCCGAGAAAGAGAGCCACGTCACTGTTGGATCGGTCGAGAGTTGAGGCTTCGACGGAGGCTCTCTGCCTGAATGCCAGGCGAATGATGATCCTCAAATGAGTTTAAAACACGAGGAAAGGCAGTACAACAACTGTTTCGGCTCTATTATGGAGAGTGTGATGGCCGTCCGTGACATAGAAGTTCATATAAGCTTTGGCGATTGAAGTTGGCGAGGATTGATGGATCCAAAGTCTCGAGGTTTCATGGAAATGGAGGAGCTGCGCAAATGCATGGGCACCCTTTCGATCAATCTCGTGACGAACCCGAGCTCTTTTTTCCGGTAAATGATGACTTGAATTCGAAATAGGATGCATCTATCAAACCATGATGCCGAGTTAGCCGCACATATGTGCTTGAGTGCCTTTTCAGGTTTGAGCTAATACTCCAAGGTCTTCCCTTCCCTCACCCTATTAACTCAGTCTTCCTTTGCCAGTCTCCGACCCTGTCAAAAGGACATCCTGTAAAGGACGAGCATATCCATCAGACTGACAAAGTGCAGAGCTTGACTGAATCATATTCTGTAGCCTCATATCACAGAATGGGACAAAGTGATGCTAATGCAGATTGACACGTTGAATCGATCCTGGGAACCAGGATGTGCAAACTCAAGAAATACCCCCAAAGTGATCAAATTTCCATGAAAACCCCCAATACGGGGGGAACG
Source organism: Leptodontidium sp. 2 PMI_412 (assembly GCA_021432625.1). Lineage (NCBI taxonomy): Eukaryota > Fungi > Ascomycota > Leotiomycetes > Helotiales > Leptodontidiaceae > Leptodontidium > Leptodontidium sp. 2 PMI_412. The sequence goes on along the minus strand of MU270571.1, from coordinate 35,401 downwards.
TATCCAATGCCGTATGTTACATGTGTCTCGTGCAGTCCCAAAAAACCGTCCCTTGTGCCTCTCGGCTCCCATAACTGCCACTACGTACGTAGCTTGACCCATGGGAATCCTCCATAGATAAGCACTCCAAACTCCACGCTGCAATTCAATGTCTTCATAAATGGGATGTGAGATCTTATCATCTACTACAAAACTAGTGAGTGGTTTGATCGTCAGATCGGAATTGCAGCTCTAATTACCACACCGTACTTCTTGGTCGGGGTGATGAAGGTCCACTCCGACTTCCCCCAGAGTAATTCGTTTCATTCGAGAAAGTCGACGGGTAACGATCAGGTGCTGCGGCAGCGGAATGCGGCAATTGGGGAGACGTGGCATCCGGAGCCTTGACTTCTGGTGATTTGACTTTGGATGCTTTGCTCTTTACTTGTTCCTCATTTGCGAGATCATGTGTAGCGAGAGCCGGTTCTTGGTCTTCTAACAGGCGGGTGCGACTTGCGTTCCGAGACTTCGGCGAGGAAGGACGTTGCGCCAAAGTGGGAGAATTGGGAAGCGGGTTGACATACTCATGTTGACCAATGCTTGACTTGAGGTTCTTCCGCAGATTCTCTCCTTCTTGGCTTCGCTCTATTGCTGAGAAGAAAGCACTTTGTGAAGATGGATCGACAGGCGAGAGCGGTGTGACAATATCGTCAATCGATGTTGGCCCTTGAATATTAAGATTCTTTGGCCTCTCTTCAAGGTCTGGGGTGGTACCAGCTGTAGCTCCACTTGTGCTGACACTTGAGCGTGATTTGTTGGAAGTGGAAGAGTTTGTCCTGCTGTCTGGAACCTCCGCGGTAGGTTTGCTGTCGGCACCCTCCTTCTTCTTTGCAGTCGCCGATGAAAATCCTGGCTGTGAGATCAGTTTGGCCTGTGGGCGTTTGTTGGTATCCACGACAAGAAGCTCCCTCTCGCCTCGTCCCAAGATGCCATAGACTTTCACCTCGCCAGCATGGATTCCAAGAACAGCGCTTGTTCCAGCATAAACTGCTTCGTCCTCAGTCCCCGTTCGATTGGCAAATACACAGATAATTTCGCCCTCCGACTCTGCTCTTATCAAAGGCTCCAGCCGAGCGAGCCAGTAGGACAAGGTCTCCATGTCTGGCTCTTTGGGTGATCGGCTGTAGGATCTCGCGTTTTCTCGTGTGAGCCACTACGCCAAAGAATCAGTACACATCAGAGTTTCAACCTCAAGGTGGGAGCAACAGCACCAAGGAGATATGGCATCGAACTCAGAAAGATAGGACTATACATACCGCCATGGAAAGGATGACAAGGTTTGCCTGCTTGTGGAGAATATGATATGCAAATTCCCACGCGCTCCAAGGAGCCTCGAATTTGTACGGACTGTAACGTCAGTATAGAGATCCTCGAATGTGAGGATCCACAAGTGAGTACGTACTTTAAATCCATACCTAGAGAATGATGGTCAGCACAGGTCCCTTCGTCGAGCTTACAGTACTCACGCTCGAACGATTTGGTTGGCCACTTACAAATCCCCATCGCAACGTTCCCAAGACCATCTATTTCCCCATCAAAGAACCCGTCTGGTCCTTCCAGAGCCCATGTCTCATCTGCATAATACAGAAACGACTTCCTGTAATTTGCAATAGTCTCCCCATCCGCATTGACAGTTATCGCCGAGTTGTAATATTCTGGCGATGCTGGCCACTTCGGAGTCACGTCAACCTTCTCAGGATATCCAACAGTAACAACGCATTCATATTTCAAGGCCGTCGTCCTAGCCCAAAGCGACGTTATTCCCGCGGTAGTAGGCTCGAGGTAGGGGCTGATATGCTGTAAGGATTTGAAATTGTATCCTGTTTTTGGGTCAGCCTTGTGTCCTTTCACAGATCCTTCAAATTCCGTCTCTTTGTCAGAGGGTTGAATGCGCCGAGAAGCTGCCATGAAAGCGACTTGAGAAAATGGCACACCTGGTTGTCGCAAATGAATATGCGAACAGCACAGGACTGTACCCCGCCAGATGACACCAAGGTAAATGATCCGTTGTACACGTACCAGAAAACGCCAGTTCGGGTAGGACCAAGAGATCTAAGTTCTGAGGGTTTGCTTTACTGAGAACAGCATCTGCGCGATTCAGATTGTTGTCGATATCGCCAACTTGGGGAGCGAACTGGTGTAGCATTAGCGCAGAAGCTGCCAGCGCAATCCAACTCCAACAAACCTGGAGACAAGCGATCCTCATCGTCGCAACTTGTAAGGTCAACTGCTTCGATGCATGAAATCGAAAACCGACCCGCGTACTTGTGAAAGGACTGTGTAGAGAAGAATAAAGAGAAGAGAACTATGCCGTGGAAGGAAGATTGAGGCTGGGAGAGTTGGGGAAAGAAGTGAGATGGAAATAGATATCTGCCCCTCGCCTTATGGGGAGCGCCCTGGACGACGATTGACTCGCTTGAGCATTTACATGTACGTGCAGGGCTTCAGTTGTTGGAATTCGATGATTGGCCGTTCCCCGAGCATCCGGACTTGAAGGGTCGTGCCGATGTACGGCTCCGTCGACTCGACGGGGAGGTGGGAGACGTGGTGGGATGTGTTTTCGGTCTGTGCCTTGGGTGTGCTTTGGAGTCAGCGCTTACCTGCATGACAATTCGCCCATTTTAGTGGAGGAAACGGGCCCGGTTGTCTCGCAAAATCCCCCTAGGACACATTCAATGTTGTTGGCGCGTATCGTTTCAGCCCCGCTTTGCCTGCCAATGAGAAACTGCCGCCCTCTGAGATCTCAGCGAATGAGCGCCGTGGAGAGAACGGTGAAGTGGAGCTTGCAGCTTGCAGCTTATCGCATCCCAGTTCCAATGCATGGAGTGCATCACCTCATGCGTCCCATGACACTTCTGTGCGACTGCCTGATAAGTGTTGGAAGTTGCTCTGCTCTGGTGCTTTGGAAGACAGCAAAGTTGGTCGAAGTTGCTTCCAAGGCACATACGATAACAGTCGCGTGATGTCGCGCTTGGGATGTTCTAGGCTTTCCGTTCCTAGATTCAAAGCAATATCCCAGGCTTGAGTGGTCTAATAGACGCTGCTCGCTGCCAAATGCAACCCGCTGTTAAAATAGAGCACTTCGTGGATGGAGGACGTTCTCAGCCCATCCCCGGCGTCGCGCAGTAGTCTGTACCAGAGCCTCGGGATTCTAGGCAGGTCAATAAATCACTCCATTGGTTGTGGATATTTCCTTGTAGCCTGGGGACTCAACATAGCTTTGCCGCGTCAACCCGCTGTGAAGCTCTGGGGGGTTGAATCTCTCGCTGCGGACCGACCAGCCCGAAACCTTGAGTTCGACATGTCGATCATTGGTCGTACTCTTTACTTCCCCTCAGTAGTGATTTGCTGGAAAATTTCTGGCGAGCTGGTACTGGCTCAGTGGCTCGCCGAGTTTCTTTTCGAGTCAGTGGCCAGAAAGCTCGTCGCCGTGACTATCGAGAAGCTGAAAGTACACCCGAAAAGAACAGCTCGCTCGTGCATGGCCGTCTCGGTGCGATGTCCGTCCGAGCCAAAAATCCAAGGAGCAACCATGCATTGGCAGCATAGTCCAATAAGCGCATCTTCTGCAGTGGCTTAGAGAATTATTGGGCCCGTAAGGGCTTGTTGCTGGTACGAGTTTGGCGAGCTGTGGTCGAGCAAGGCAAAATAGCAATCGTCCATTGCGACAATGTCGTCGACGTAGGCTATCGAAAGAAAAAATTACTACGCCATCTAGCATAGAACTTGCCACCGAAAAGGAACAGTCAATGTTCATCTCTGTCCAGACTCAAGTCTGCCGTTGGGTTGATTAACCGAGAAAACAATATGCATCTGATGATATTCTCGAGGGTGGAGATTTCATCTAACATAAAGTCTTCGTAATTTGACATATGTCTCTCGATGTGTGGTTTAATCCCCGAACAGCTTTAACGATAAAGGATGGGAAAGCGAAAACTGTATTCGCAGTACTTGTTGAGGGAGCTCCCCACCTGTCCACGATCGAATAGAACAGACCTCCAGCTAACCAATATCGGGAAAACTTGAATAACCTCGACCTTCCAGATGCTAGTGGCCAAACTAAGTTGTTTCGGCAGTCGTGCCAATACATGGTATGCAGGGTCGTTCTGGCTTTCTGCTGCAAGAAAATTCGATTCACGGAGGGCTTGGTGGTTTTGGTGAGTCCTGGGAGATCGTTTTCGAACACACTTGAATTTTCCAATGCCAACCTTGATCCTAACTGTGCCTCTTCTTGACCGAGACAGCGCTAGGGAATGACAGCTGGAGTGACCGCTATATGACCGCTATATGTTTAGAGTTGCTGGCGCTAGAGCCACGGACCGTTGTTGGAAGTCCCAACGAAAAGAAGGTAGGTTCTGCAATTCCGGCGTTCTGGTTAAGGGCCACGAGGAGCAAGTGTTGCAGTTTCAAAGGCAGCAAGCTACAGTCCTGCTTATTCTGAACACGGAGTCAGCACCGGTGCGTATCCATTCTTGCCTGCAAAAGACGTGATTCATACCACGATACACTCCTTGAGAGTTGTATCTTCATAGCCCTGCATGACCTGAGATGCTTGGGCCGAAGGAGGATTTAGCAGCAGCAGCAGCCATGCCATCATGTCGATTGACTTTACTCTAAATAATTGTAAGTGGGGTAGTTTAGGGGCTCCTAATAGACCCATTTTGATTAGATCGTGAGTGTGGAAGTCGTCGAGTACTATTTCGGCTAAGGATGCAGCACTTCGTCTTGGTCATTCGCTCATGTGGTTTTGCTGGCAGTTGCAAATATTGGCAATGCTGTATGAATGATAATTAGTTCGCTGATGATCGTGATTGACGAAATTGTAAACCCTTTGGATCACACGACAGCACGTAAAGAACTGGGCGGGCTCGGGTAGGAGGCATTGCAACTGGACCACAAGACGCCGTGACGATAGCCCCCAATCTAAGAGGTGAGGAAGATCGTGTGCTTTTGTCCCAGAGACTACAATGGAATGCGATGTAAAGACAGAAGATTGGCCCGCAATCGTGTGATAGGGAAGTAATGATTGGGTGGGAGCTGAGAGGTGAGAAATTGGGAAACTTGACAAGATATGCAGCAGTTGCGCAGTCAATCCACCAACAGCCTGGTTAATGATGAATAAGAAGTTTCATGCAACATTGATTTCGGAGTGCCGTTTACTTAACTACTTGCAGACGAGGGCAGGCTTGCTGTCCAGATTGGTTGAATTCTTCACCAGTGCTTGGGAGGGTGTCCAGGTTGGGAAATTGCTGCAGAGGCTCTCGCAGACGTCTCCCAAGTTATCTACTGGTATATTACATAAACGCGCTCCCCAAGTATTAAGAATGCAGCTGACCACGACATGCATGGATGATGGTGGCTACTTTGATAAGAACTCAGAATGCTGACAACGGTCTGCTCATATTACTGGAGAATGGGGCGCGTAGTTACCGAGAAATATGCAGCGGCCCGTTGCGAGACGGATGCAAGTAAACGAACGTGTGGATAAGACGGCAGTGGTGGCCGAAAGATAAGTGTGGCCTGCTATGTGGCCAAGTTGCTGATATCTGCGACGGTGCATCTTTTCCATCCCAGAAGGCATTCCGCATGAAAGCTTTTCTCCGTTGACACTATGAGATTAAAGGAAAGTTCTCTGGACCTACGCCTCGCAACTGCGTGCTCCCTTTTCGCCATCATTTAGTGTATGAAATCGAAGCGCTTCCAGAATGGGCTTGGGCTGCAGGCAAATATTCTTGGGTTGCGTTCTCATTGATAGGACCCGAAGACCACAACTTGTGTGTGCGTGTGCTCTTTGGCTCAATCAAGTTCAAAAAGATGCTGATCAATGACTTTCATGGGATAGATGAAGGCACTGAAGGCCAACAAACGTGCGTGTAGAATAGCCCATGGTTGATAACTTGGGGTCTAGGAGGCTAAGCATCTTGCTCCTGAGGCATTTTTGCTGAAGTGGTTATCTTTCGCAAGACCTAAGTATATCCTCATAGCATTAGTCTCAATCACCTAGTTATCTCGTTCCTTCCTCCTCTCCTATTAACAGTCACGTGTAGTCGACGGTCGATGGGGGTCCAGACCCTTTCCGCCATCTTCTTCAAGTTCACTTCCTCCTTCCTCCTCCCTCCTCCCTCCTCCTCCTCTTTCCTCTTTTTCTCCCCTTTACACACTCTCCACTCCGTGTACAATACAAACCATGAAAGTGTGGCCTATCGATCCTTTAGTCCCTCGAAATTCGAGGCTAACTCATGAGTCTCCCCTTCTCTGCTGCATACATCTATTAGGGTGTTCAGCAGCTACCACTCTCGTTCCATCCACCCCAGAACCTCACACCGCGCTGCCTGGTACACGCCGTCATCTTTGGACCGTCACCATGCTACCACAACAGCAAGCACCTCTGGACGTCGAGCGTGCTCGCGTTCGAGATTTGATGCGGTATGGACCCGTCTCTGCCCCCTGCTCAGTTGCATGCCTATACTATTACATACAGAAAGCCGAACCGCCCATTGACACTTCTCTTGCAAACTACAGGTACTACAAGCCCAAGGTCAAATCACAAAAACCATCTATCTCCAGCAACTGCGCACCCGACGTGGTCCCCGAGGATTGTACCGATGGCGATCCCGTTTCCATGCCGGCTTTAGAGGAACCCGAGACTCCTGACAGCGCGCAGCTCTTGTCCCACGACTCCACTCTCACTGCCTTTGCCCAGCTCGGAGCCTGTCGGCTGGACTGCTAACGAAGCTTCATTTCCCTCATGGACCATGAAAGCCAGTACATCCTTGCGAAGGCTACACGGAGTGTTTCTCTCCTGAGCCAAGAGGAATGCAATCCGGGCGACGAGGTCTACTTGGGTCCAAGAATCATGGATTTGACATGGGGTGTCTGTCCGAATAGTATGTGAATTCTTCTTGGCCTACTATCTATGCATTTCTATGCCCTCTACAAGTCCTTAAACCTACGTCTAACAACGTCTACCCTTTATTTATGCTAATTTCTTCGCAGCTATTCAGGTCTTCATTGTCAAGGATGAGAGTCTTAACATATCGACGGCGCACGTCATGGCGACACCAAATTTCTACGTCATGAATGACCTCTCCGCGATCGACTCCTTCAAGGACCGGCCATATGTTTGAACTTTGAGGACTGAAGTGGGGAAAGGTTCCATGTGCACAGCAGTTGGACATGCCCCATATGAGATTCTATGCCGAAGTTCCAATCACGAGTCCCGCAGGGCACGTTATCGACACATTCTGTGTCGTGGACAACAAACCACGGGATGGCACAGACGAGAAGGGTCTTGTTGTACTGACCGAGATATCAGCCGCCATCATGAGACATCTCGAGCTTGTCCAGATGCAGAATCACTTCAACAGGGCTGACCAAATGCTGAAAAGACTTGGTATGTTTGTTGAGAAGAAATCGATTCCTGTACAATGGGCGCCAAGCCACAGCCAGATGACGATGGAGGGAGGGCAAAAGCGCAGTACAGTAGTAAACAGAGATAAACATAACATAGAACTGCCAATATATAACACTTCGTAAGGCAGCTTAACAGAGATTCTACTCAGGTATCTCCCATAACTCTTGACAGCCCACTAAGTCCTGGCTGATTGAGGGGATTCACAATCTTTCACCCCGCCGGCCACACCGCTAAGCAGAAAAAGACTCTTCTGTACAGATGGTGGCACACATAAGGCCATTGATTTGCTGACACGAGGGCCTCGAGGGGCATCCAAGGTTGCATCAATGCCGTGGACTGCATCATCGGCGGGGGATTCACAGACCAGGCTAGCCTGGGCGACAACAGAACTGTAAGCAACCATCTCCATTTCCATACATCCAGCACATACCTTACAAACCTAGGCATCTGGGGGCCAAAGATTGCACGCGGTCCGTCGCATAGAAAGAAGCCATACTCGTTCCAAGTTTGGACCAGTCTCCATACTCCCATCAACGATATAAGTCGCGCGGTTCGCGATCATTTCCACTGCTTGAGCTCAGGCAAGACAGATCATCACTACATCACACCACCCAACAACCACGGTCAACTCCAAGCAGTGCCTACCCTCGCACTGATGGGCTGCCAGTACAGAGCACATGAGGGCTCATAGTTACCAAAGAACTACAGAGCTTCCACAGAAGCCAAATTCCAACCAGCAGAATCTGGAAGCGCGTACAGGTCACATGTCGCAAGGTCATGTGACACGATGTGATCTTGAAACAGGTACGAGCTTCACTCTAGGACCTACGTTTCAAGTCTTGCAACTCTTCCATGAGACTATCCCTCATCCGTACATTTTGATTCCAAAGTGATAGTTCGTCTAGTAACCATGTCAGTAATGACAACCTATCAGTTCCAGGTTCATCTGATGTTCTCCACTTCTAGGCCCGTACACCGGACGTACAAGATTTGTGTGCGGGGATCCATCGAGTTCAGATGGATAATTTGAAACCATTTGAAGGGAAGCAGGTGTGGAATCAATGAGATCCCAAAAGGCTAGAGGTGTGGAATCACTTGTAAGTGGTGAAGAAGGATATGTATATGAAGATAGCAGGTTTGCACTGGAAGATGTATCTCAACAGCATTGTCAACCGTACATCCTACTTTCCTAATTATTCTGCAAGCTGGGCTTCGCTGCATTCTTTTGTCTATCCAGTCTCCTGATTTCCCAGAATCCTCGTATCAATACAAGCATTAATCATGCTTCAAATATCAACTGTCCTAGTTGGTCTTGCTACAGTCCTCCTCACTTCAGCCATGCCACTCACTATCCCACTCGGAACATCAGGCCAATCCCTCTCCATCAGCGAAGATGGACAAAGTATAACCCTCGGCGGGAAGACCATTAATGTGCGCCAAGCTATGAATGGCGACAGCGGATGCACACCCAAGCAAGCTGGACACGGAAAGAAAAATCCCAAGGGTCAGGGTCAAGGAGCAGCTTCGACCAATGCGAAGGCGGTGTACTTCATTACCAACGCTGCGAGCAACTCGATCGTCGCTCTGAAGGTAGCTGCAGATGGCACACTTTCAGATGGCTCCATCACGCCCACTGGTGGTGCTGGAATGAGCGGAGTAGACGACAAAGGAGCTCCAGCAGTTCCAGATTCTCTATTCAGCCAAGGAGCTGTGAAGGTCGCAGGAAACGTAAGTCATCATCTCCTTCCACGACAATGACAATAAACTAAGCGAAAGCAGCACATCGTAGCCGTCAACCCAGGCTCGAACACAATCTCCATGTTCTCCATCTCTGCCACTGACCCGACGGTCCTCACAATGGTCGGGAAACCAGCTAATACTCTGGGAGAATTCCCCGTCAGCGTCGCCCTGTCGACCTCCCTCTCTCAGGCATGCGTTGCGAACTCGGGTGCAAAGGCTGGGGTAGCTTGCTTCGCTATGTCTGCAAAGGACGGTCTCACACCACTAGACACTTGTCTCCGCCCATTCGAGTTGAACCAAACAACACCCCCAGTCGGACCACTCAACACCGTCTCCCAGACATTCTTCAATAGCGACTCCACGATGCTCATCACGACCGTGAAAGGCGACCCGACGAAGAACAACACAGGCTTCCTCTCCGTCTTCCCAGTCGAGAACAACGTCGTTTCAAAAACAGAGACTCGCTCATCCCCAGCTGGCACGGCAGTCCTCTTCGGCACAGCTCTCCTTCCCAACTCGTCGGATCTCTTCGTCACAGATGCATCGTTCGGCGCAGCAACATTATCCCTCTCATCCGCAAACATCGCAATCACTCTAGCCTCCACAAAGATCGCAGATCAGAAAGCTACTTGCTGGGCGGCGTTTTCCGAGCTCACAGGGACCACTTTCGTGACAGACGTAGCAGTCAACCACCTCGTGGAAATCGATCCAGCATCGGGGAATATTGTCAAGAATTTGGCGTCGACGAATGGGAATCCGGGTCTGATTGATCTGGCTAGTGCGGGCAAGTTCGTGTATGCTTTGAGCCCTGGGAATGCGACTGTTGGTGGTGCTGTGACGGTGTTTGATGTTAGCGGAGGGAAAGGCAGTGAGTACCCCTTCAATTCGAGACGATGATGTGTGCTAATACTTCACAGCTGCGAAGGAAGTTCAAAATTTTGGCCTGACTGGAGTGCCAGCGAGTGCGATGGGGATGACTTTCATTTAATCTTGGCTGTTGTATGTAAGAATTTGTGGTTGTACGGATATTGCTGGGCTTGGTAATTGAACAGCGCATTTTGAAGTGAAGTCGCAACGTATTTTCAGAACATTTGAACAGAAAAATATAAGCAAGAATTGGAAATGGAAGAAGGTAAATGGATTAACAGTCGTGAGTTTCTGTCTCGAGCAGCTATTCAGTGTCAGAACTTTCAAAAAATGAATCCAAGCTTTCCATTAGTCATGTAATCTCGATGTGTAATGCTTCAGCAGAAGATTCCGGAGCATACCACACCAAGTCATTTCTTCTTGGAACACTTGTTAGGGCCTGTAGAGAAGTGGGAGCCTCCTCTCAAGCGTGACAAATACGGTTCCTGGTCATGCGAAAATAGAAAGGTCCAGGACATATCCAGAGCAAAAGGAACACATCCAATTCTGACAAGTCACCAATTCACCCATTGTACACAGTTTTGTTGTAATTTTTGGCGATGAATTTAGCTCCCATTCCCTGAGATAGTGCACAAAGTCCATGTGTCATGCAACGCTAAAAGTCCTCTGCCAGAACCTCATGATCATCCCAACCCCAAAGAAACCCAAGCAAACCCCGCAAACCGAAAGCTTAGATGGTGGTCTCGTATGCGATAGGAACGACGGTCTCTGGTACGTTGTCCTTCATCGAAATTGTCCGCGCCTCTCTTGGCATCAAGGGTTGTCTCTTCAAGTGAACGTGGGTACCGTCCGTCTTCGACTGCTTCTTCAACTCGGCGTTTTGCTTGACTCGGCGGACGAACTCTTCTCTCGATCGGGACAGGGAGATGTGCTCGACACGGAGGTTGACACGCTTCTCGATGTATCTGTGCTTGACCTTCTTGTAGATGATGACACCGACTGCGCTCTTTGTGACGTTGTAGATGACTCCAGTCTAAAACAGAAATGGTCGTTAGCACAGTGCGCAAACAGCAAAGCTCCCCAGATGGCAATGTGGATGTACAAAGCTGCACATCGCGATGTCTGCAGACTCTGCGCCATGATGTCCCGGGCTGTTTGTTCCATGGTCCGTGGAGTTCCCAGCCCAGGTATCCAGCATCCAAAAGTCCGCCTCTCCATGTCCCCAGACGTCCCAAGATTCTCCAAAGGAATGATGAACTTGCCTTGCCATGGTAAACTTTATGCGGCATGCTAGATTTAAGTTAGTATATATGTTTGGTATTCTTCATGTGGTTGACGGTTGAGGTAGTTTGAGGTCCTCAAGTATCCCCGCCAACCACCCTCCGCCGCCAACCACCCTCCGCCGCCAACCACCCTCCGCCGCCAACCACCCTCCGCCGCCAACCAATGTCCCAAACTCCCCCCAAGACTTCTAATAGCGAATCGAATGGTATGAAAGAACGTGACGTACCCCTTCTGAACAGCACCGTTTGCCTTGATATCGACGATGTCTCCGACCCTGCAGAATATCAATTTCCATCCCTGGCAGAATCTCAATCGAGGCGCATTTCCACTCACTTGTATTGTCTCAAGTAGGTGGACAACTTGATCATACCCTTCTTGCGGAAATCCCGGCTGAAAGCATACTATAACAATTGTCAGAATGTGCCATTACAGTTGCAGGACTTGTAGGAGGAATCGCAGGTGGTCGTAGGATGTGTTGAAACGAGGAGGTTCGCAAGGTGATCGGATTCGGAGGACGACGCAGGAAAGGTAATTCTGGAGGCATAACGTACCCGAGTACCGGCGCGGAGACCTGCTGGATGACCCATCTTGACTGTATTTCGTGGTTGTCGACGGGAATTGGTGAAGTCGGAATTTGAGGTTCGTCGCGATCTTTTGACGCAGAGATAAATTTCGCGGTGTGTGCCCTGATCCTCCTTCGCTTAAAGTCACGTGCGGGTGGTCTAGCCCACAACAGGCTTAGTTTACCACTAGATTCGCACACCCGACTTCTTTGGATTTACCAACTTCAAAAGTTCTAAGATACAACCACGACTTTCGACAACCACGAAACGCGACTATGGCGCCAATTTCGTACTCCAAGACCTACAAGGTCCCAAGAAGACGTAAGTCTGAGTATTTCCTTCCCTCAACATCTGCCGCTCGATGGGTGGATTGGTCTGGTTGTACCTACCGCGATGAAAATCGCAAATGTGCTGAACCTCCAAACTTCCAGAGCCTCTTCGACAGATCACCTTTGTTAAGATCACTTTTGCTAACTTTGCATAGCTTTCGAGTCAGCTCGTTTGTAAGTTGGCCACTGTATTTGAGCTTGTCTCTGTACATGTCATTAATTATGTCCTAGGGACTCCGAGTTGAAGCTCGTTGGAGAGTATGGACTCCGTAACAAGCGTGAGGTCTGGCGTGTCCAGCTCACCCTCTCCAAGATTCGTCGTGCTGCCCGGTAGGAAGGACTCTGCAACTTCGCAGATCGCTGCTAACCTGTCACAGTCAATTGCTCACCCTCGAGGAGAAGGACCCCAAGCGACTCTTCGAAGGAAATGCCCTCATTCGCCGTCTCGTCCGTGTTGGTGTTCTCGACGAATCCCGCATGAAGCTCGATTACGTGTTGGCCTTGAAGATTGAGGATTTCTTGGAGCGTCGTCTGCAAACCTGTGTCTACAAGCTCGGTCTCGCCAAGTCCATCCACCACGCCCGTGTCCTCATCCGTCAAAGACACATCCGTGTTGGCAAGCAAATCGTCAATGTCCCATCCTTCGTTGTTCGTCTGGACTCCCAGAAGCACATCGATTTCGCCCTTAGCTCTCCATTCGGTGGTGGACGTCCTGGTCGTGTTCGCCGCAAGAAGGCTAAGGCGTCCGAGAAGAAGGATGGTGGTGATGATGGAGATGATGATGACGAGGAATAGATGCACTAGGATAGCTGGCATATGGATGGCTATGGTTGTCACTTTTCTCTCAATGGTGTTAGTCAATGGACATCGAGCGGACATACCTCGAGGCGTTAGAGATATGCATCAAAAGCTTCTTTGAGCAACAAGACCCAAAATTCAAAATTCGAAAAAATGCATAAATAATGTGATTGTAATGATTGATCTGTGATCCAAATTCAAGATAACTAACTCCCAGCCTATGCAATCCCCAGACGACGCCTGCTAATGCAATCCTTTTTGATTATGGTAACAACTCATCCTTGCCCAAGAAAGCCGCCATTGGATCGTTGGCTGCAGTACGTTTCCTTCTGTAGTTCTCCATATCCTCTTCCGAAACACCACCCTTCATCTCCTCTGCCGTCCTCTTCTTGGCTGGTAATGTGCTCGTCGACTCCTCCTTTGACTTCTTGAGGACCTCCTTCGACTGCCACTCGGTCTCCTTGACAGGTTCAGACTCAGGCTCAGGTTCAGATACTCCGAAAGCTCCTCCAGTCCGGAGGATATCTGCCTCTTCAAAGGCCTTCTTGCCCTCCTCACCAGTACAGAAGCTGTTCTTGATCACAGAGTGACAACAAGAATAACCCCAGCGGAAATTAGTCCACCAACTGCCCCATACAGAAGTATGATTGTTGATGAGGACATCCTCTGCATACTTTGACTTGGATGATGCCTTTGGAGCCCCCTTGATAGCACCTGAATCGTCATACTCAAGATATCTCTCGGATTCCATGACCGCAGCATCACGAAGTCTAGAAGCATTTGGGTTGACTTCTCCGCCATACTTCTCCAAGAGCATTTTCTTGTGGGCTTGTCGTTTGGCTTCAGCTTCCTCCTTCTCCTTCCGTCGATAGTACTCTCCGGACGTAGGATTCGCCTGCAAATGAACTTTGGCATCGCCCGCTTTCTCCTGCGATTCCCAGGCGTACTTCTGAGCCTTTTCAAACTCAGCAGCATCTCCTGAAGCCCTCATAAACCCTTCTTCAGCAACTAAAGCTGCAGCGGTATCTGCCGTTGCTCCGCTATCAACCATTGATCTTGTCTTGGGGTCGTACTTTGCTGAGTCAAGGTCCAGGTTCAGCAGATATTTCGCGGTATCCTCTCGAATCCGTAGTTGTTTCGTAGATGTGCTCTGTTGCCTTCCCATATCTGATTCCTCTGCGTACTTTGCACCATCTTCTCCCTCGTCATCCTCCTCATCCTTCTTTGCCTGCGCCAGCTTCAACGCCTCGAGCTCCGCGTACTCATCCGTGACGGATTTGTACTCCTTGGAATCGTAGCCATTCCACCTATCTCTCTTCGCATCCCAGCCCATTTTCACATCTTGTATGATCTCGTCTGCCTGGATATCCTGTCCCGTCCACTTGGCGCCTTTCGCTCTGGGTCTGCTCAAACATTCTTTGGTCTTGTGTGTCATGGCACCACAGTTTTCGCATGCGCCTTTGCGGAACTTGGTCGCAGCAGGACCAAGTTTCTTCCCTCGATCGTACCATTTCGATTGCTCTGCTTGAGCCTTCTGTAGACGTTGATGTTCGAGGTAATCGTTCTGGTCATCTTCTTCGCCAATGTAGAAAGGCTTCTTCGAGATGAAGGATGGGATGTACTCGTTTGCCTCCTTGTTCGCGGCCGAAGGAGGATTCGGCTTTCTAGGTTGTGCGCCAGCTGGAGGCATCTTGTAGACTGTTGTGGTTGGTTGTAAAGTGAAGAGGTTGTCGATGGGAAGATTCTTGGAGGCAACAAAGCCAATCTAATCAGCACGGGATCTCGTGTCTCTTGTCCCGTCGCGTCAACGACAACAACACCTTCTGCATTCACGCTTGACCACCTTCTTGGATATTATGCATATGGAGGCAATGTACAATTTCTACCATGCCTGATCATATCGTACGGCCTCTAGATTGTCACTTCATTCGTCATGGATCTGTTTCGCGTCAGGCTGAACTGCATCGACCACTACCAGTCGACGCCTTCCAAGTTCGATCCCCTCCTTCGAAATGATATAAAGCTTTCTCAGATCTCGAGGGAGCCAAAGGTGCCTGTTATCAGAGTCTTTGGAGCAACGGAAACGGGTCAGAAGGTCTGCGCTCATATTCATGGAGCCTTTCCGTATCTCTACATAGAGTACAATGGAAGTCTCATTCAAGATGAAGGTGGGTTACTCAAATCTTAGATGAGATTCACTGCTAACAGAAATCAGTCGGAGCTTACATACATCGTCTTCATCTATCTGTTGACTATGCTCTCGCCGCCAGCTATCGGCGTAATATGTATGACGGGAATGCGAAGTTTGTTGCCCGGATTACCCTGGTCAAAGGCATTCCATTCTACGGATTTCATGTTGGCTACCGTTTCTATCTGAAGATATACATGTTGGATCCAATGTATATGACACGGCTTGCGGATCTTCTACGGCAAGGCGTCGTCATGAGAAAAGTGTTTCAGCCGTATGAAGCTCATCTCCAGTACTTGTTGCAATGGATGGCAGATTACAATTTGTACGGCTGTGGTTACATCGACTGCTCAAAAGTCACCTTTCGAGGCCCAGTGCCAGACCATGATGAGATTGACAGCTTGTATCATCTGTGGCATGACCGTTCAATTCCTGCCGAACTAGTTACTGATGAGTCGATCCTCCCAAGAGTCAGCCACTGTTCCCTAGAAGTGGATATCTGCGTCCAAGACATCCTAAATCGACAAGATGTCAAACCACGCCCTCTGCATCATGATTTCATTGAGTGTCTAAATCCCCTTCCTCCGGACGAGAAACTGGTTCACAGCATGGCTGGCCTCTGGAAAGACGAAACTCGGCGGCGAAAATCCCGCATGACGAACCCATCTCCTGGCTCAAGCCCCTTCCCAGCATATGTTATGATGTCAATGTCTGCAGATCCCAGAAACTCTCAGCCAGGTGGATGGATTCACGAAGAAGAATACCGGGAGAAGGTTAACTCTCTCATCGCCGAGGAGAAGAACAAGAGCGACGGCGCAAAAATCTCTTTTGGAACCTTTGTGAGGCCAACAGCCTTTGAGTCCTCTGTTAAGACGAGTCTAGAAGCAGTCGAAGATCTTTATCCAGAAAATCTACGACCTATTTTAGGTTTAACTCCAGAAAAGGTTTCGGATAGTGTCACCTATGATACGGACGATACAGAGGTCCGAGAAGTTGACAAGGGAAGGGTTATTGGTTTTGCCAACGATGACGAAGACTTTCCATATGATTCTGATGAAGAGGTGATGCGCGAAATGGAGCTATCTCAACGAAAAAAAGGGGACCACGTCGAGGAGAAACGCCTCGATTCAAAGGATATTCAACAGTCTGAGCAAGAGGTTGATGGCGAGTCTCGACCCGGTGGAGATCTTTACAGCGATCTGTTTCTTGATCCTTTTGATGCCGACATTCGAGACCACTCTACAAGCTCGTCCGAGTCTCGCATAAGAGGCTCGCTTTCGGCAGCTATTGTGCCGTCTCCGGATAGTGGACGCCGAATACCCCCCGAGAGTTTTGGAGATGATTTCCCGCTTCCTCTGAATAAGGATTTGAAGCGTGTAGATTCCCCTGAGAGTCTGGCAAGCGGATATGGTAGCGATCAGAAGCGTCAAAGAGTATCGTATGACCAGTCTAGCGATGCAACTGCCAATCACCTATTCAACCATCCAAGCATAAACAAGCATACCAGCCAAATCAAGCATCCAGATCTAGCAATTGATGAAATGAGACTCTCTCGTGCAAAGCAGGCAGGGCAGCCAACCAACAGCACTCGCAGCGGAGCTCGAACAACTAGTTCGAAGTCGTCTCAAGAATCTCTCCAGGCAGCCGATAACTCCCAGTCACCGTCTTTGGGATTTCCTGTCGTCAAGGACCCACACGATCCCAATACTATCTTGAGATTAAGTCAAACGAACAGTTCGCAAGGTGCATTTTCAGGGAAACAGAAGCACGTATCTTTTGATCCACTTCTACCTCTTGTCTCAGAGCCAGGGCAAACTTCAACTAGTACAATACTACAGTCCAGCATAAGCCAAGCTTCTACACCAATGTCAGCTGTCTTGAAAAACATGGAAATCCGGTTTGGGAAGCCATCGAGTGGACGAAATTTTGTATTGGGTATACCACCGCCATCAAAGCATTATGTCACTTCCACCATGCAATCGTTTGGCCTCCCTCCAATGATATACCAGGATGCCTACTATAGTGACGAGCTGGATGTTCCCGATCGTGCTAGAGAATGGGCCGGTAGGGAGTTCAGATTAAAGAGCTTGACTATACCTTTCCTACCAGAGTTTGATCCTACTGCCACTTCGGATGCAGTTCTAGGCGAAAAGCCCAATTTCTTACCGGATAGGGTCAAACAAGAGAGGCAATATCAATACCAGCGACAAACCTGTAGACTGCAAAGCTGGACTATTGCCGATCCACCGCCAACTTACGCTGAAGTGGCTGAATGGGGACGAAAAGACCACTTGAAACAGGAGCTTTCGAATGCAAGGTCCGAAACGGGATCTTGTGCCCATGCCAAATTATCTCAAATCGACGGCCCTACCCAGAAGAACAAACATGGTTTCAAGTATTCACAAGATCTAAAATCCACCAGTGTTACGAATGAAGCTCAATACATGAGTACAATGAGTTTGGAGGTTCACATCAATACAAGAGGAAGTCTGGTGCCGAATCCAGAAGAGGATGAAGTTCAGTGTCTCTTCTGGTGCATACAGTCAGACGAGGAAGGCCTCCTGGGCAATGGTGCGGCACCAAAGACGCATCTCGGAGCTGTTGTTCTCTCGGAGGATGGTAAAATGACCCAGCGAATTGCCAGACAAGCCTCCATCGACATCCAGGAAGAGTCCTCAGAGTTGGATCTCATGATCCGTATGGTCGAAATTGTTCGCAACTATGATCCTGACATTTTAACCGGCTATGAAGTACATGGTGGCTCTTGGGGGTACCTGATTGAGCGCGCACGCCTGAAGTACGACTACAACTTATGCGATGAGTTCTCACGCGTGAAAGCACAGTCGCATGGAAGGTTTGGGAAAGACAACGATAAATGGGGCTTCAACAACACATCAACCATCCGAGTTACTGGTAGACACATGATTAACATTTGGCGAGCTATGCGAAGCGAGCTCAACCTTCTACAATACACCATGGAGAACGTCGCTTTTCACCTACTACACCGCCGCATACCCCATTTCACCTGGGCCGACTTGACCGGCTGGTACACCAATGGCAAGCCAAGAGATCTAGCGAAGGTTGTCAACCACTATGCCACAAGAGTTCAGCTAGACCTGGAATTGCTCGAGCAGAATGAGCTGATTTCGAGGACTAGCGAACAAGCCCGTCTGCTTGGAGTCGACTTCTTCTCTGTGTTCTCTCGTGGCTCTCAATTCAAAGTCGAGTCTCTCATGTTTCGTATTGCAAAGCCGGAGAATTTTCTTCTGGTATCGCCAAGCAGGAAGCAAGTAGGCGGTCAAAACGCCTTGGAATGTCTACCCCTAGTCATGGAGCCTCAGAGCGCCTTTTACACAAGTCCCTTATTAGTCTTGGATTTCCAAAGTCTATACCCAAGTGTCATGATTGCGTACAATTACTGCTATTCTACCTTCCTCGGCAGAGTCGTCAACTGGCGTGGGACAAACAAGATGGGCTTCACCGAGTACAAACGGCAGCAACGATTGCTCGAGTTGCTGAAAGACCACGTCAATATCGCTCCAAACGGGATCATGTACACGAAGCCAGAAATTCGCAAATCTCTTCTGGCCAAGATGTTGGGAGAGATACTTGAGACTCGAGTCATGGTAAAGAGCGGGATGAAGGTGGACAAGGACGACAAAGCACTTCAACGATTGCTCAACAACAGGCAGTTGGCACTCAAGCTTATTGCAAATGTTACCTACGGATATACTTCTGCTTCTTTCTCGGGGCGGATGCCATGTTCCGAGATTGCGGATAGCATTGTCCAAACCGGCCGGGAGACGCTCGAAAAGGCCATTGCTCTCATCCACTCGGTCAAAAGATGGGGCGCGGAAGTTGTGTATGGAGATACAGACAGTCTGTTTGTCTACTTGAAGGGCCGGACCAAAGACCAAGCATTCGACATCGGCGAAGAAATCGCAAAGACTGTCACGAACATGAATCCGCGACCTGTGAAGCTCAAATTTGAAAAAGTATACTTGCCATGCGTTCTCTTGGCAAAGAAGCGCTATGTAGGGTTCAAGTACGAAAGCAGAAATCAAGCGGAGCCTGACTTTGATGCAAAAGGCATCGAAACCGTTCGGCGAGATGGCACACCTGCCGAGCAAAAGATCGAAGAGAAGGCACTCAAGATTCTCTTTCGAACTTCTGATCTCAGCCAGGTTAAGCGCTACTTCCAGCAAGAATGTGAGAAGATCATGAAAGGATCTGTGTCCGTCCAAGATTTCTGTTTCGCAAGAGAGGTCAAACTAGGAACATACAGCGACAAGGGTCCACCGCCACCTGGGGCTCTCATCAGCACGAAACGCATGTTGGAAGATGCCCGAGCAGAACCGCAGTACGGAGAACGCGTCCCATATGTTGTCATCACAGGAGCTCCAGGAGCCAGACTTATTGATCGATGCGTTGCTCCGGAAGAACTTCTCGAGAATGAGCATAGTCAGCTTGATGCCGAATACTACATATCGAAGAACCTCATCCCTCCATTGGAGCGGATATTTAATCTTGTAGGGGCCAACGTTCGGGGCTGGTACGACGAGATGCCAAAAGTAAAGCGAATTCGTCGAGTCGATACCAACCTCCAGCTTCAAGGACAATCGAAGAAACTGGCAACCAACAAGAGGACTCTCGAATATTACATGAAGTCTTCTTCGTGTCTGGTTTGCAAAGAGAAGCTGGAATTCAAGGGATCCATCTGTCCAAAGTGCTTATCAGACGGACCAGCGACCTTGCTAAGGTTGAGAAGCAGACTAAGTGGTGCAGAGAGGAAGTTTATGGACCTACAGAAGATATGCCAAGGCTGCTCGGGGATTTCACCCCTGGACGAAGTGCGATGTGACAGCAAGGATTGCCCAGTGTTCTACACAAGGACAAAGCAGAAGGCGAGGCTGAAGACAGAAAAGTCGGTGATAGAGCCCGTAATGAAAGAGCTGTCAGGGCTAATAGTACGACTGGAAGATCTGGAGTGGTAAATATGGGAGGTCCTCTGTCTGGAAGTCGTGGTCGTTTCTCTTCTAGTTTCTATTCTGCATAGCGATGGAGGGGGATTGGGAAGGGTTTCTTTGGGATACGGTGCAAGATTTAGTGTGTCCTCGAAGAGACATCTGTGAACGAACTTACGATTCTCAAGAACATGAGTATTGAGCATTGAGCGCGAGTCGGGTTCTGCGTTCCGCTTCACATGTGAACTGACCGCTCTTCTTGGTGTAAAAGAGATGTATAATTTAGAGTACTTGAAAAAGACTGACAGCATCCTGCGAGATCCATATGTTATTTATGTGTAAGATCTAACAGTGACCTAAGTAAAACATAGTTTCAGATTTCAATAATTTGCGTTGCAATCCCACCACAAGATATCGAATAGTAATCTCGAGTCCAAGGCGCCTACTGTGAGGAAGAGAGTTGCATAACTTGGCAGGCAATCGGGTTTGAAGAAGTTATCCAATCTGTAGTTATAAGCTATGCCTTTTCCCGCAAAATCTCAACCAGACTACTCAGGAGTACAGCCAGATCGCCACTAGCGGTACTGACGTATATGTCATGGTCCCAGGGATCACGTGTGTCTTGGCCCTGAAGGGTTTCCATCCATTCCGGTCGCACTGCAATTTTGGTGTCCTTTGGAAGAACCTGATCATGGGACCATGGGTCACGTGAAGGCATGGAGCTTTTGGAGCTTTAGGATCCAGGGATCCCGCGACGATCGAAGTTCTATATAAACAGAGTAGTTTCCTAGGTAGTAGAGCTTCGTGCTCAAATTCACATAGCAGTTTAATCATTGCTTATAACGTCTCAATTCCTATTGAGAACCGAATCTCTTGTGACTTTACTTCTTAGCTGATACCAACCGACGAGCCTGTACGCCGCGTACCAGTCAGAACCAGGAACGTTACAGTATATTGCCGGAGATATTTTTAACATTCACGATACCCCTCATCTATCGTATTACGCTCTTAATATTTAACGACACTAATTAGAGCTTTTTTGTTAAATTTTGTGTAACTTGCAATTTTCTTTTAAAATAATATTAGCCCCGCGCCGAGTGCACTTTAATAAAAGGAGAATACCATTAATCATCGAATAGCAATGAGATAAGATGCTCTTTGCTTTTCCCCCTAATTTTTCCGTATAAATAAGTTAATTATAAATCGAGTGTTCCTATAATATCGTCCTATGGTAGCGATATGAAATATGAGAAGCAAGGGTGTGGAGTAGGATAATAGAGAATCCCTCTCGATAACATTTTTACTCTTCTCTCGCTTTATACACCAATATCTTTGACCCTAACAACACTTCGAAATATCATAATATCTTTACTACAATTCTATCAGAAAAGTACCATGTGCTCGCAAGTTAAAGGCAAATGCTGGTCGTGCGGGCTCGTAGGAGCAACCATCGAGATCATCCGATGCAATTTCTACCCGAATTGTAGGCACACGCAACCGGACGTTCATCCCGATCAAGGGGGATGTTACCTTGTGGAACGACCCCTACTAAAAGATTGTTGTTGATTACCAAAATAACAACTTGTTACTGATGCGGGTACGAACAATCTCTTTCATCTTGGACAGAACCTTACCTTTAGACTGTGTAGGGCGGGGCGGCATGCAATCATCAGCCTGACCAGACCAAGAAATACATTGCAGTATCGACTACCTTGCTCGACCAGAACTTACTGTACACGCAGCTTCCTCCAACCTTCGAATTCACACACTCTTTTTATTCCAGCACTCAACTGTCTGGAGTTCTTCTTCTTATTCATGTGCCCTCCGCAGCTTCCAACAGCTACCATTCGATAGACGTTGTGCCAGCCAGTATGGGCGGTCTGCTTGGCCTTCTCATTGTGTACGTGCTTGGTGGCCTCACGTTTCTCCCAATCTGCCTTCTTGGAGTCCTACTTCACGCCTACCTTACATTCCCCATCCGCGACGATACTGCATACCGAGAAAACGAGGGGAAGTCGATTGTACAAGCGGGCGACGACAGCGATGCTATCAAGCGGGCGCAGAAGACACTGGGGGAGAGGTTCCAGCCTCGAGACAGCCATGAAGCGGAGGTAGCTGCTGGGTATTTTGCTGTCTCGAGAACCTATGTTCCAGGTGGTGTAGGGGCTCTTCCCCCGGAGAGGACAACTCCTACGGGATCTACGACGGTGTCTGCCCCGAGTCCCAGTGTCTACCAGACTATGTACAGGAGTATCTTCGACAGGAAACCGGTCAATAGCCCTATCGAAAACAAAGGCGTGAAACGAGGGAACAATGTGTTTTACGTTGTCTTGAGGTAGCTTCGCGTTTCTGAAATGTAGATAATGGCTGACATCTGCGTAGACATGGCCACCTAATGCTGTTCGATGATGACGAGCAACTCGAAGTCCGACATGTCGTCTCCTTGGCTCACCACAGAGTCAGCATATATTCTGGAGGAGACGAAACACCTGAGGGAGAGCTGTTTATAAAGCGGAACGCCATCTGCCTGTCGAGGAGGACGGATGTTGGGGAGATCACACCAGATGGCAAGGCTTCAAAGCCATTCTTTCTCTTCTCAGAGAACTGTTCGGAGAAAGAGGACTTCTATTTTGCACTTCTACGAAACCAGGAAAGGAAACCCGAGGCCAAATACAATCCCCCAATTCCGTTACAATACGATGTGAAAGATATCATCACGCTGGTGCAGAGGTTACATTCGTCAGAAGAGCATTTGCAAACGAGATGGATCAATGCTGTGATAGGAAGAGTCTTCTTGGCCTTGTACAAAACCCCAGAGGTTGAGAACTATGTGAGGGCGAAGATCACCAAGAAGATCTCCAGAGTCAAGACACCGTCATTCTTGTCAAAGATTTCTTTACGGCATATAGACATGGGCGAAGCCGCTCCAGTAATCACGAACCCTCGGCTCAAAGACTTGACTGTGGATGGAGAACTGGTTGTTGAGGCTGATGTGAAATACTCTGGGAATTTCCGGATCGAGGTTGCAGCCACTGCTCGTATCGATCTCGGGTCTCGATTCAAGGCAAGAGAAGTTAATCTTCTCCTTGCGGTTGTGTTGAAGAGAATTGAGGGCCACATGCTGGTTCGTATCAAGCCTCCGCCATCAAACCGACTCTGGATGTCTTTCCAGACCATGCCAAAGATAGACATGAGCATCGAGCCAATTGTCAGCTCCAGACAGATCACATATACATTAATTCTGCGGCAAATCGAAAATCGCATCAAGGAAGTGGTCGCAGAGAGCCTTGTGTTCCCAAATTGGGACGATTCACCATTTTACAACAGCGAGGATAAACTTTGGAGAGGAGGGATCTGGACCGACGACAGGGCACCGGAGCATTCCTCGGACGCCCAAACT
Organism: Leptodontidium sp. 2 PMI_412; assembly: GCA_021432625.1. Lineage (NCBI taxonomy): Eukaryota > Fungi > Ascomycota > Leotiomycetes > Helotiales > Leptodontidiaceae > Leptodontidium > Leptodontidium sp. 2 PMI_412. The sequence continues at coordinate 11,815 of MU270571.1, read as the reverse complement.
GCCGCTGCTCAAGACGGCGATGTAGATGAAGTAGAGCATCTAGATACCGAAAGCAATGAAGCCATCATGGCTCTGCCACAGGTAGAGAAGAGCATGTCTTCCCCACTTGTCGACGCATCTCCTCCAAGCTCAGTTTATTCACGCAAATCTACCAAATCGGCTTCGAATCTCACTAATGCAAGTCTCAATGGGTCATCCACGAGCATCGATATACGATCTTCTGGTACTGCCGACAAACCAAGAGCACTCCGATCGGGTTCTTTTGCGAATGCCTCGTCGCCCATCGTCAGCACTGATGTGATAAACGCTGATGCCATCAAGCCTGCTTCACCACCAGAGCATAGCCATGCTATGGCTGCTATTGCAGCCCTTTCTCACGGTAATTCCCCGGCCCACACCCCCGTCGGGTCTCCCTCACGAGCTTCTCGAATTGAAAAACCAGGAAGCCAATCTTCCTTGTCTTCAAAGGCATCGTTTCAGTCCGACTCGGAAAAGGACTTGAAGAATGAACTGACCCCACAACCTTCTACCAATGTGCCAGACATCGGCAACCATTCTGATCCGAGCTACCCTCCCAGTCCAGCGAGCATGAGTGCTGCCTCTTTCAAATCAGAGGCCCCGTCTGCGAGATCATTTAGCTCTTTTGGCCATGATCCCAGGCGTGAAAACTCAACTTCTTCATCAAGCAAGTCTTCCACAGCGGCTGAGACCAAGAGAATATCTTTGGCGGCTGTGACAAACGCTGCTGCGACTGCCAAGAAATGGGGCTGGAATGCGTTGCAGAGAAACGGAGATAGAACGGATACTTCGGAAGAAACCCCAGCTCGACCGCTCGTGATGGGTCGTGGTCAACCTCTCCCTCCTCCTGGCATGCCTCTTCCACGCCCGGACAAGAGGACCAAGACAGCTCCAATACCTGTCCCGAAGAGGAAACCCATCCCACCTCCAGACTTGCCACCAAAGCCAAGTGATCCCGCCTCTGATCTTAATTCGTTTCACAGCCAAAAACATGCAGTTCCTCCCCCTCCTCTGCCGAAACGAAGGAGCAGAGAAGACGAGAAGTTGAGCAATAGCCCTGCAGATGAGGGGCTTCTTGTTGTCGAGGCGCCAGCGGCAGACTCTGAACCCACAACACCAATGATAGAGAACGGACCCGTTTACATGCAACCGTGGGTTGATGATTTCGACGAGGCCACTGAAGAGAAAGTTCACGAAACAATATCCAAGCCCGTACACAGCCCAACGCCCCCTAGACTACCAAAAAGGAGACAGCCGCACCGGGTTTTATCAAGCAGTCCGGAGGAGGACGGGCACAAATTACCATCTTGGATGGCAGCACAGGAAGAAGAGGCCAGGGCGAAGAGCACCTTTGTCGACGAGGATGCTGGTCTGTAACTTACGATGAACATTGGGCTATGGCTGGGCTGGTCGGAAACCAGCTGGAGGACGTACACCGTACATATGGGTAAAGGGAGTTCGATTTTGGCATCATCTATTTCTTGGCGTGGTTGGATTTATGGCATTGGGAAGTGGTGGGACATTTGGGGAGTAACGGGCATGGGGGTTTGGGAGCATCACGTATGTGGGTGGCCTTGGGAGCAGAGTGGTCCTGATAGAAACTCAATTGATTCTTCCCAAGATCAGCATAGAACTTCCTGGTGTATGAGGATACGCCAAATGACATGCCTTTGAAAGTCTCATCCTCATCTTGCAATAATTTTATGTTCCAAACTCTATCTCTGTCAGCAGAGCTGCAGATGATATCACACTGACAGTATTGTCACATGCCAAGTCTCGGTTTTCTTCCACAGCATTCACTCAGTATTAACAACAAACATTTCATAGTGACTTCTCATTCACTATCTCCTCCCGTCATCACATCTTCTTCGCGTCTGGCTTTGCGAGTCGTCATTTTATCGTTCCTAATTGTCACGTTTCCCCAACTCTTTGCTGGCAGCCTACGCCACATTACGCAGCTATCTCGCTAAGCCGTCGCCGAGGCGGCCATTTACTGAGAAGACCACGACTACAACCTCACTCAGCTTCACTGCCCTTTCTCCTCTTCACACTCCTTTCGTACTGTGTTTCCTCCGTTTCAGCATCATACAGACCAGGTTGTGTGCGCGCTGAGCGCTTGTCAAGATGCAGAGTTACGCCCCAACAACGCGAAATGTCGACCACACCAAGTTCGTTACCTCTGGAGCTCCCATTTCATATGATCCATCCCTCTGGAGTCCTCTCTTGGTTCTGTATGCTAATACAATGACGGTACAGGTCCGAGGGTGAGCTTGCGATCAATATCCGAAAGGCGACGAGTATCGAAGAGACGGCTCCGAAACGCAAGCATGTCCGAAGCTGCATCGTATACACATGGGACCACAAGTCTTCTGGGGCCTTTTGGGCGGGCATGAAAGTGTTAGTACCGAACCCTTCTCTGTAATGGACCTGGGAGGACTGCCGCTGGGGCGCTTCAATTATATCCTATGCCGGCCATACCGGAAGGGTGGGAGCTCGAGGAGGAGACAAGGCTGACATGATATCTCTTTCGCAGGCAGCCCATTTTGGCGGACGAAGTACAGACGTTTAAGGCGTTGATTACGGTTCACAAGGTTCTACAGGAAGGCCACCCGTCGACATTACGAGAGGCAATGGCAAATCGGAGTTGGATTGATAGTCTGAATAGAGGAATGGCTGGAGAAGGTCTCCGGGGATATGGCCCGTTGATCAAAGAATACGTGAACTTTCTACTCGCGAAGCTGTCTTTCCACGCTCAGCACCCAGACTTCAATGGCACATTCGAATACGAAGAATACATTAGCTTGAAGGGGATCAATGACCCAAACGAAGGCTACGAGACTATCTCCGACCTCATGGCCCTCCAAGATAGAATCGAGCAGTTCCAGAAATTGATCTTCTCGCATTTCCGGAGTGGTGGAAATAATGAGTGCAGAATATCCGCCTTGGTGCCCCTTGTGCAGGAGAGTTATGGAATCTACAAGTTCATCACTAGCATGTTGCGTGCTATGCATACCAGTGAGTACATGTTGGCCTTGCGCAGCGGCCCAGTTCTGATGGAATGTAGCAACCGGAGATGACGATGCCTTGGAACCTTTGAGAGGACGTTATGATGCTCAGCATTACCGCCTGGTCAAGTTCTACTACGAATGCTCGAATCTGCGATACCTCACAAGTTTGATCACCGTGCCAAAGCTTCCTCAAGAACCACCGAACCTCCTCTCCGAAGACGATGCTGCGCCCAGACTACCTCAAAGACCGAAGCAAGAAATCGAAAGACAGATCACACCCCCACCAGCACCCAAGCCTGATGAACCAGATGATATCGGGGAGTTCTGGAAGAATGAACAAGCCCGCCAGAACAGGGAATATGAAGACCAACAGAGGGTTCTAGAAGAGCGACAAGCCCAGCAGCTCTATGCTCAGCAACAGGCTGCGCTTCAAGCCCAGCGTGACTTCGAAGAGCAGCAAAGGCGCCTTGCGGAGCAACAGAGATTGGACCAGGAGGCTCTATTAGCCCAGCAGTACCAGCAGCAGACACAGGGTCGATTGGCACAGCTAGAACAGGAGAACCTTGCAGCAAGATCTCAATATGCTCAGGATCAGCTCATGCTGCAGCAATACGATCAGAAGATCAAGGCCTTGGAAGGCGAGCTTGCACAACTGCAGAACAGCTATGGACAGCAAATTGGGAGCAAGGATGACCAGATCCGAGCTTTGCAGGAGCAAGTCAACACATGGCGCACAAAATACGAGGCTCTTGCAAAGCTGTACTCTCAGTTGCGCCATGAGCACCTAGATTTATTGCAGAAATTCAAGGGCGTACAACTGAAGGCCGCCTCTGCACAAGAAGCGATTGACCGACGAGAGAAGCTCGAGCGCGAGATCAAGACCAAGAACCTCGAGCTCGCAGACATGATCCGGGAACGAGACAGGGCTCTACATGACAAGGATCGACTCACAGGTGGCAATCGCGAGGAGTTGGAGAAGTTGAAGAGGGAACTGCGAATGGCGCTTGATCGAGCAGATAATCTGGAGCGAAGCAAAGGCAACGAGCTTTCTTCCATGCTCTCCAAGTATAACAGAGAGATGGCGGATCTCGAGGAAGCCCTACGAAAGAAATCGGAGGCTCTCAGAGATGTCCATGCAAAGTACAGTGAGGGGGGCTCAGATGCGGAACAGCTGTTACGGGAGAAAGAGGAGGAGCTGGAGGTCTACAAGCAGAGCTTGGACGACACGCTCATCAAGCTCAATGAGTTGGAGATGTCTCGGGGTGACACAGATCAAGCCTTAGATGGAGAGATTGATGCCATGCTCCTCTCCAACATCGGCAAGATCAACGACATCATCGATTCAGTGCTGCAGAGCGGAGTTCAACGCGTTGACGATGCCCTGTATGAGCTCGACTCTTCCATGCAAGCTGGTAACCAAAATGCCACTCCTTCGTATGTCCTCTCGCAGATCGAGAAGGCTTCTTCAAGTGCAATGGAGTTTGCCACGTCCTTCAACAATTTCATCGCAGACGGGCCCAACAGCAGCCACGCCGAGATCATCCGAACCATCAATGTCTTCTCGAGCTCCATCGCAGATGTTCTGAGCAACACCAAGGGTCTTACTAGACTTGCTACAGATGATAAGAAGGCAGACCAACTAACCAATGGTGCGCGTCAATCTGCCTTGTCCACCGTCAAGTTCTTCCGTGGCCTCCAGAGTTTCAGACTTGATGGAATGGATCCAATGCAGAAGACAGACGTGGTCATCAACAGTAACAACGAGGTGCTGATGAACCTGCAGAAGCTGAGCAAGCTTGCAGACTCATTCGCACCCAACAGTGGAAAGTTGAATACCAAGGGTGACTTGGGTGACTTGGTAGATAGTGAGCTGAACAAGGCTGCCGATGCCATTAATGCTGCTGCGGAACGCCTCGCAAGACTCAAATCGAAGCCCAAAGATGGATACTCAACCTACGAACTCCGCATCCACGACTCGATCCTCGATGCCGCCATCGCCGTAACGAATGCCATCGCAAGACTGATCAAGGCAGCTACGGTTACACAACAAGAGATTGTTCAGGCAGGACGTGGAACCTCTTCCAAGAGCAACTTCTACAAGAAGAACAACAGATGGACTGAAGGTCTCATTTCAGCAGCCAAGGCCGTCGCCTCTTCGACCAACACTCTGATCGAGACCGCAGATGGTGTGCTATCTGGCCGCAACAGTCCTGAGCAGCTGATTGTTGCTTCAAACGATGTTGCAGCCTCGACGGCACAGCTTGTCGCAGCCAGCAGAGTCAAGGCTGGCTTCATGAGCAAGAGTCAGGAGTCTCTGGAGCAGGCCAGCAAGGCTGTTGGCGCTGCGTGCAGAGCTCTTGTCAGACAAGTCCAGAGCATGATCAAGGATCGTGACCAGGAGGACGACAGAGTGGATTACGCCAAGCTTGGTGCCCACGAGTTCAAGGTTCGGGAGATGGAGCAACAGGTATGTCTTCTCTCTTCAAGAAGCTCAGTAACAATGCTAACTAATACCTTTAGGTTGAGATTCTACAACTGGAGAACAACTTGGCGGCGGCGAGGCAGAGATTGGGTGAGATGCGGAAGGTTTCATACCAGGAGTAGATTGATAATGGTGGGGAGGAGACGGGGGATTGTGTATATTGTAGCGCCCTTTTGAATCAATCACACAAATTGCACCCTACGTTTTCGGGACTTTTCTGTATCTGCCATTCAAGAAGGACTGCTCGATCTGCATGCTCTTCATCCAGTCTATACTCTCTCGAGGTAGGTGTTGGATCGCGCTGCTTTCACGAATGAGGCAATGTCGGTTTCTGCAGCTGGACTTGGTGCTTGGTTGCAAAGGTACTTCTTATACAAGACATAAAAGCAGAACAGCTTTCGCCTGTTCTTGGAGCCCTAAATTCCCATTTCTATCCCCAAGACATGGAACCTTACTCTCTCGCCCTGGTGCCTTGCCTTTCCTACCCCCCTTTGCCTGCCATGGCAGTAATATGACAAGTCGCTGTGATGGATGGAGAAATTGAAGCAGCTTGAGACCTGCCAACGCTGTACTCAGCTACCATTCTCACGGGAGGGTATCCGTCTCCGTCGCATGGCCTTCAATGCAATAAGTTCCAGCTGAGTTAGGCAACTCAGCCGTAAGAAATGAAACCAGTTACCACAAGCAGTACCTCGAGAGCAGACCATCCGAGATAATGAAATTCGGAATTAACGGACTTGTACTTGCTGGGCACACCAGTACTTGAAGAAAACCCCTGACAACACCCAAAGAAAGGCCATGCAGATAGCCGTCGGGAAGAAGAGAGACAGACGCGCACACGGGAGGAACGGAGAAACAGCAGGAGTCAAGGGATGAGAAACCACCACCAACGTGTGTTGGTGGAATGTCAATACTGAAGAGTTAGTTGCCCCTTGCAGCATTTCGCTGCCCAACTGTGTGCACCACGGGGCAAGCTTCCCAGCAGATATATGTCCGCCCAAGACTTCATGAGCTCGCAGACTTCGAAGATGCTCTTGCCTTCCAACTCGATGTTCCCAGCTCCTTCATCTTGGCTCGAGATTTCTCTCAAGTCTCCACTGTATTGGGTGGTGGGCGCGGTTGCCCACATTAATGTGGCACGATGACATGATTCGATCCACCGATCCACCAGACGCGGGATGTAAACTTGGCTGCGGGTGTAACCCTGTTCCAACGTACATTAGCTCCCAGCTTTATTTCCACGACCAAAGAAACAAAGAAAAGCTGTCACATCGCCAGGTGGTGGCTCAGATTCATTCTTTCTGATCCTTGGTTGGTGTTTCTATCTCCGCTTGGTTTGTGTAAATGTCGAACTTAGCAGCATCAGCATCTATGATACGAGCCAGCAGCCAGCCGCCCTCCTGCCCTGCCCTGCCCTTCTCCCCTGCTTTGCTTTGCTTTGCTTTGCCCTCGATGTCCGTCAGTAACCATGTAGCCTACCCAACGAAAAGAACCAATGTGTAGTCGCTGTTTAATCTTGGAAGCTTTCTGGATTGTCCGGAACTAGAAGAGAGTTAGCAGGTGTGTTTGAAAGTAAGGGCGGTTGGTTCACATACCGATAGGAACGAGATATCCATCCTGCATGCCACCATTCTCAATGAAGGTATCAAGCGCCTTGGGGCCGTCGATGTTGGTGGTGTCCCATGGGTTGGGGTGGTAGCTCCTGACCAATCTATCAAAATCGATGCTGCCTTCGGAGGGGTGGTAGAGCTCCGACATGCTGTCAGTCCATTCGTAGCTCTCGGCGGCGGCTTGGGTAGGGGTTGTGGAGGGTACCTCAAATCCGGACTCTCTTGAAACGCCCTTTGGGCTACTGCTCGAAGCAGCTTAGATGTCGGGGGTGTCGTTGATCGGGGCTGAGGCAAGGAGACCATGTTGTGGCTTTCTGTGGTTGGTTCTGGCTTCCGCAATCCGTCTGGCGACGCTTTGTCTGATGTATCCTGTAGAGCCACAGAAAAGCACAAGTTGCTTCTCTGTTATGCTCGAATGGGGGATGTGTTGGCCGAAGGTGTGGAGATTGGGGGCTGTCGTCTGGTGGAACAGCAGACTTTCTTCGGGGGTTTCGTCGCAGATCCAATTGAAAACCTCAAGGTATGCATCAACAGTGATGATTCAGATCTGCGGCATGATAGCCACGAAGCTTTTCTAGTGGTCCTTGTGTGGCATTTTGTGGCTTTCCTGCCGCGCCGCACATTCCTTGGTACTGAATGGATCCTCTAGTCCTAACAGGCAATCCACCTTCTTTGTAGAAAATGTGCGTGCGCCGGAATCTGCTTAGGACTGTCTCCGACCGCTCTGCCATAAAAAGCGGTGGTTTCCTCCTTGATCTAGATATCTGCGGAAACCTGAGAATCGTGTCGTGCCATCAGTGAGTGCCTTATCTTTCATTATGTTCAATCTCGACCTCCCTGCTCAAATTGTTTTCTATTTTCGCAGGGCTTTCTTCTGCTGGCGGTTGACTGTTGGTTACTTCTTTCTTGTGGGCCATCGACCGTCCCTCCCCCAGACCCGTGTAGAATGTTGAAGACGAAACGATGCACAGCATCAACTTTCATCTTCTGCATGCGAAAACCATCGGCTAAATGAGGTCAGTCTGTGTTTCTCTGAGCTTATTGTGAAAAACTCACCAATTCTCTCGAGGTCCTCCATATTGGACTCTGTATCCATACCGTTAGCCAGCACTACCCCGTTTGCTGTCATCAATGGCGTTGTTTTGGGGACAAATGCAGCTAACAGTGAGAGCTCGGCCGGGTTTATGGGGTCCTCGGACTGGCCACATATTCTGACGAGATCCATCAAATCCTCAGTGGCGAGTTCTTTGTCTTGCGCTAAAGCGTTGCTGCTGACAATCTTGGTTGTCATTCTAAGTAGCTTGTAAGTTTGATTGCCTTGAATCGGACAAGGAAGCTCACTCTTGTAGTTCGCATCGAGCTGCGAAGCGTTGTGCTGCTGGTAACCACCTAATTGGACCTCCATCACCAAAAATTGATGTCAAGAGAAGGGCTTCAGTCTTGATCCAATAGTTGCCGAGAACTTCTTGGAGGTAAATGGCATCATCGAGAAGCTTGACACGCTTTTCGTTGACTCCTTCATCTATTGGGAACTTGACCTGATATTGCACTGGTCCCGTACCAACGTCTCCTTTAGGGACAGGAGGCACAGTCTCTCTTTTGAATTCTTGAGCAAAACTTTGCAATTCTTCCAGCCAAGTTTTGCGAACTGGCATAGCTGCTGATTCAATTAGACGGCTCATTTGTACATTTAGTCCAGGCCTGGGTCCTTTTTTCGATTGGTTATATCAGAAATGCCTCGCTGACGAAAATCTATAGGAAAAAGAAGATGCTTACTCACAAATCACGATATATGATGGGTGAACTATATTGATTCATCTTTCAAATAATAGACCAAAGCAATGAACAATTTCGAGTTCACTTCTAGTGTGGCCTTTCCGACCAAGGAACAAAGGTGAATTCGCCTTTGCGTCGTCGCTGTCCTCGCTTGCGCGTTGCTAGCGGCTTTCCACACAAAGCGTCCCATACAAAAAAAATATAAATTCCCCCTCCCACCTCCAACCCAACCCGCAACCAACATCAAACTTTTCGTGGTTCCCAACCAAACAACCAAATCTCCTCTGCCCTCTTCGTTGCTCACGCGCATCATCTATTGTACCCAAACATCACTTCCAATCCAAAGCCAATTGCAACGACTTCGCAAGATGGCGGCTCAATCCAAGTTGTCGGGCCCCCCTCAATTCATCTCCAAGAAATTGAGCGGACGCCCCCTCCAAGGTCATCCACACTCTCGCGCCCCCCTCCGTGAAGGAGAGTTCACCCACTGGTTCGAGAATGAGGTATCCCTTCAGGTCTCCGATGTCAACTTCATGGTCACCATTCCCATGTCGAAGCTCAACGGATGGACTGCTAAGGCTCAAGAGTACATGGTTGCGATCTACAGGTAAAGTCCATCCCAATCCTAACGCGCATGGCTCTAACCTTTGCAGCAAACTCACTGGCCACGATGATTGCATCTTGGTCCGCTGCAACAAGCTCCCCCGCGTCTTCATTGCACCCCGCCACTTCTTCGACACCCAAGCAAAGTACCTCGAAGTTGCCGGAGATCTTCCCATCATCGTTGACGAGGACTCGGCCGTCTGCTCGAACTTCAGCACCATCCCTGATACTGAGTACAACACCGGTGCTCAAGGCGATCAAATCTCTGCCGGCGTTGTCGCTGAGGCCCCCCACCTTGGCTCCGAAGCTGCTCCAGGCGCACCCGTTGTTGATTCATCCAATGATGGCCATGGTCCCTCCGTCCCTGCTGCTAACCCTGCTCGTGTTGGCAGAAATGGCGTTCCACGTCCACCAAACTGCTTCATCCTCTTCCGTCAGCACCTTCACCCATTGGTTGTTCGCGACAATCCCGGTGTTCACAACAATGAGATCTGTAAGTTTCTCACTCCTATACCTCACACAGTCTTACTGATTCCCTATAGCTGCTATCATCTCCAAGATGTGGCATTCGGCCCCAGCCATGGTCATCGAGCAATACCGTGACCTTGCTAAGAATGCCAAGGCTGCGCACCGTCTCTTGCACCCAAACTACAACTACTGCCCCCGCAGATCATCTGAGAAGAAGCGCCGTATGTCCAAGAAGAAGGCTGCTGCTCTCGAGGCTGCTACCGCTCAGGCTGGCCAACAACTTGCTCAATCTGGTGGTACCTTTGATGCAGTTCTTCCTACCAGCTCTGCCACTCGCGGTGACCTTGTCAACCACAACGTCTCAGCTGGCAACTCCAGCATGGAGCCACAAGGTTCGGGAATGGGTCTTGAGCTGGTCGATGACAATGCTGCTGTCCAAGTTGAGGATTTGGGAGCTGCTTCCGGTGCTTTCGTTCCTCGTGAGGACTTCGAAGTTCACATCAGCGGCGATAACCCTGAGCTGGCTTACGTTGATATGTCCCTTGACGCTGCCAACCATGACCGCTACTACACTGATTTCACCAGTCAGGGAGCCTTCGCAGAGATCTACCAGGAGCTCAACGGTGATTCTATGAGCACCCCAATCGACCTTCCTAAGTTCCCAACCTTCTCCAACCAGCTCTACGATTTCGAGAGTCAAACCTATGATCACGATCTCCAAGGTGTCTTCTTTGGAGAGGATTAGATGGTTATGCAGTCTCTGATCTTGCCATGGGCGGAAGACCCACGTCAACCCTCATCGTCTTCTACGCACTTGTCAACATCAATCGGTCTTCACACGTCCTCAACTTCTTCAAGCACACCTTCTTCCTCTTGCGCTGTCTCTGATCTTGCCATGGGCGGAAGACCCACGTCAACCCTCATCGTCTTCCACCCACTTGTCAACATCAATCGGTCTTCGCACGTCCTCAACTTCTTCAAGCACACCTTCTTCCCCTTCCTTGCGCTGCCTACCTCGCATCAACACACTGCTTCTTTGCAGTGTCATGGAAGATCGTTTGCTTTTTCTGGAAAAGGTTTCACTTTGCATGGCAGTTTACTTTTCTTCCTTGACTTTCTGGTTGTATTTTCTCTTGACATACCTTCATTGGGCATTCAGAGGGGTTTTGCACCAGGGGGTCAGTCACAGTTAGGATGTTTTCTGCAAAGCATAGGGTTGCTTGTTCTATCCCCTGGGTTTCTTATCCAACACCAAAAAATAAAATAAAAAAAATAAAAATTGCGCGCTCTTTGTTGTTTTCCTCTTTGGCTTGCTTCTCATACATACATCACGCGGACATGGATCGATTCCCTTCTTGAATCACCTTCTTGTATTCATTCCCTTGGTTCGTCACACACACATGGTGGTTGACTTGGGCTTTGTCTACTTGGGGTGGGTTTCCTAGGTTCCTCTGGATGGGTTGGAGGGGTATGGTATGAAAGAGGTCAAAAAAAGATGTTTACTTGTTTTCCGAAGGGAAGGGAGGGGGGGGATTCTTTGTGCTTTGGGAGGCTTAGTATGGGGGGAAGAAGAAGCTTGGGTGAGCAATCTTTACTTTCTGAACAGCTTCACACGGGATGGAATGGAATGAAACTTCTTCTTTTCAAATTAGTTAGTTAGCAATAGCATAGGAATCAAATACAACGAAACGATTAAAATAAAACACTTCTGTCTACGTGATCTTTGTTTGCATGCATTGTGGTCTGATGTCTGTTGTCTCTCTCCCATGTTTACTTTTGAAAAGGGGGCGGGGGGGTGTTTGTTGTGGTGGCCCCGTTGCCATGGGCGATCGATCTCGTCCCCCACCCCC
>MU270570.1:29625-73562 GCA_021432625.1 Leptodontidium sp. 2 PMI_412 | reverse complement strand
AGGCACAGTACTACGGAATGGAGATGACGTAGCTCAGCTGAGTGTTGAAGAGACCTCACTTTACCAGCAGATTACAGGTTGTGTCATGTACCTCTCAAATTGGACGAGACCAGACATAGCATATATCGTTCTCCAGCTAGCACGGTATATGGCAAAGCCTACGGAAACGCACCTACAGCATACAAAGCCTCTCTTACGATACCTCAACGCGACGCTCAACGACGGAATTACCTATGGCGGAGGAAATACGACTGAATTCGGCCAATTCGACTGCTTTACAGACGCGACTTGGGGGACCGAAGGTGATAGGAAGTCACTCCAGGCATGGCTAATCATAGTCAATAACGTAGTCACCAGCTGGTCTGCCAACGTACAGAAGTCGACAGCTCTCAGCAGCGAGCATTCAGAGATAATGGCTGCTAGCGATGGATCAAGGGAAGTAGCATGGATGCTAAAGTTATGGAAAGACCTAGGAATTACCCCTACAAAGCCTCCGACTCTTTACCTCGATAATATAGGTGCCGAAGCCCTCACCAAGGAGCGCAAATTTACACCAAAATCCAAGCATATCGACATCCGCCACTTCTACATTCGCGATGATATGGTTTTGGCTGGGAAAATGACTGTACAGCATGTACCAGGGAATGACAATATGGCAGACGCTCTTACCAAGGCGTTGCCAGGCCCTGCTTTTGAGAGATACAAGGGTTATATGGGCCTACCATCGAAGAGCTAGGAGTGGAGGCTACACCGGAATGGAGGCCAGAATAGAGGCCGGAATGGACACATATGGAGGCTACAAGGGAATGCAGACACATGGAAGACTTGGAGATAGTCAATTGGGGTACTCTTGTACTGTAACGCAAGCAGGAAGGCTGCGGGGTAGCTGAACTTCCTCCAAGAGGGAGATGTAAGCGCCATATGGCTGGGAATGCCATATTACAGGAGTTAATGAGGCCCAGGAAACCCGAATACGAGCCTCAACGTCAGAATACGAGCCTCAACGTCAGGGATACGAGCTTAATTAGAGAGCTCAAAATACTGTATTTAGAATTCAATATGGAGCTTCAGAGTAGGGGGCATGTTAGAAATATGGGCTGTAGCGTAGATCTCAGTACCTACGTACATATGATCACGCTGCCCCTATTTCCCCTATTACTCTGTACGCTCTCTCAGATAGAATTCTACATGCTTTTCTATCAGAAGCAGCTTTCGATAAATTCGTCCAAGAAAAGGCCACCAGCCCTGGTGTTGTTGAATCTGCTGCTGATTTAACCACCAACACTGGACCATCCCAACGCAATCCGGTTGGTGACAATGACAGCACCCTTGCAGAGAAGAATGATGAGAAGGTGGGCTCTGGCGTGGTGTCCGATCCTGGCGCTGAGAATCAGATTGCTGTGGGTGGAGGAGAAGAGTCAACGACATCTGCTAGCATCAACACTACTAATGATGATGTTACCCGTCCCCGCCTTGTCACCAAGAATGGCAAAGCCTCCAAGAAAACCGTCACTGTAAGTTTCCTTGGCACAATCATTGCCATGCTCGTGTACCTCGCCATTGCATTCTGCGCGCCCACTCCTCCCGAGATCGCACACACACCAGAATTCGAGTCCTTCAACCTACAGCTCGTCTTCACTCCAACCACATGCCCATTCCAGGGGCCCAGCACGTCCGCTGTGGCACCTATTCCCACCACAACTGTCGCCACCTGCAACAAAGTCGTCGCGGGGAACTTCTGGGCTTCCTTCCAACAGGTTGTCGAGGCTCCGAACAATGGGTTCTTTGATCGAAGACGAGGGCTCTGAGACACCGGTGGATGAGGGAGTGTGCGAGCTCCGAGAGGAGTTCCCGAGATTGCGCAAGGCAATCTTCACGGTTGGTGTAGCTGTGGTTATCCATGCTGCTTTCTCTGGGCTCAGCTACTGCTGAGCTTGGGAGGCGAACAACACGAAATGGAGAGAGTGTAGGAGTAAGAAAATGTTTGTACGATACGCTGAAGACGGTGTTTGTGTTTTTCATATTTTGCGGGGAGGAAAAGAAGACGGGATGGCCATGTTCTTGATTCATGTATCCGGGGAGGACTGGGAGAGAGACTGAGTGGTGGTGGTGATCCAGGATACAGTATGCATGTCTTTGAGGAGGGTCGTTAGCTAACAGGATGTGCATTTTGGTGATGCCAGCGATGCTATGAACTCTTTCCCTGTCGAAATTTGACGACGATGATACTGTAATTGTATTGCGTTCATCAGAGTCTCATTTTAATGGCAGGGAATTATTCTTGGCATGTGTTGGCAGATATGGGCATAGAGTTGGACAAAGAGGGGCTTTGGCTTTCGGGCCAATTGGCTCTGCTTTGGGCAACTTTTGCTGTCCCGTCCATGGTAGCACATTTGGTCGGTTGGTGGTGAGAGAAAGACATTCATTTCGGGGTTTGAGGTATGAGAGGGATGCTGGATGTAGATAGCTTTGCAATATCTTAGGTCCTCGCGAGGCACACCACGGGAGAAGAAGCTTTTCGGGAGGGATGCACGAATCAATGAATCAAGAAATGTTAATGAACCTTGCCTCCCTCATGGCCATGAAGACACTGTGAATCCAATGATATTTGAGCAATACTATGGGTAAGAACCGTCGACTGAAGCACAGAAATGAACGGTCCATGGTAAAGCTTTGGAGGTAGAACCACTGGAACCATGTCACAAATAGGGATATTTCGGTAGGAACAAGTCAGTCACCAGACATAAATAGACCGTAAGAGGATATCATGCAGGATTAACACTAAGCAAGGAGAGTAAAGGTTGTTTCTGTATTGGGTAGAAGGAACTGTTTTCTGTTTAGCCGGTACTCACAATCATGAGAGCGGTGAAAGGTATGGGAACGCATAGAATGTTTGTTTACATTGGATCGGAGCTGAGTCGTGGTTTTGGCCCAAGGGACCAAGAGACAGGATGAAGTCAGGAGGTGATGCCAGGCTATGTTTCATTTCATTTAGTTGAGAACCAGAAATTATGGTAGCCAAGGCGACAATTGTGTCTTGATGCAATTCTGTGATGGGGAGTTGTTGGGCGAGGCTTTTGGAGTCCTGGCGGGGGATTATGAACGAATATAAAAATCTTTTGGCAAGATTATTACGACTGCTGTAGGAATTTAAAGTATTGATATCTAAGCTGTTGATAGGTTCTTCCAACAGAGATAATCTATATTAGGGATCACTAGGCAGACTGGTGGCGGATGATGACATTGGTGTCTTTGTTACGGATGTAGTACCTTGAGCCAGGGTAATTCAAAGAAAGAAGAAAGAGGTAATTAGCATTCCAAAAAGGCATTATGTCCCTGTAGATTTTGGAACTCCTCAACAGCTGGCCATTGACAGTTAGAGAGAAGTTATCCTCGTCCCCAATGGTCCTTGGCATCCCGCTTCCCTCTTCCCCCTGCGTTTAGCTTGAAGCTAGATATTGAAGGCCACAGCTTCAAGCAATAATCTATCTCTCGAGTCCGAAAGGTGAATGAAATCCTTTTTTGGGCAGATTTTCAGGTGAATCCGAAGTTCTCTGGGTCAATCGGTTGCGAGCCTCGATCTCGATTAGCCAAAACATCTTGGCTTTTCTTCAGCCTCGATCTGTCAACCTCTTTTTCTACCACGCACACGAACGGCAGCACCTGCGCCATCGTGAGGACCCCCAAAACCACCATCGATCTGACACCACAATACTACCTGGCCCATCATCGCATCCTCTCCCGATCTACGAACCTATTACGACAATCACAGCTCTCGCAACCGATCATTGAAGACAATTTCGATCCCCTTTTCGAAGTCTCAGCAATCGCAATGGATACTATCCTAGGAGCTCAGGCTCATAAAGTCACCGATCCAACCACCGCGCTTGTCTTGGCAAACCCTTCCGCAATTCCTCCAATGTCCCCCCAATCTCCAACTCTCCCATCCGATACAAACGCTGCTCTTGCTGTAGAGGGAGTCATCGAAGACGAAGAAGAACTGTCCGCTGAGAGCAAGGCTCTGGAGCGTGAGCGACTTGCTCGTACCAAGAAGCACGCCAACAAAAAGGCACGAAAGATTGCGAAGAGGGCTGAAAATGCTGAAGCAGCCAAGCAGTTGAAAGCTCTCACTGGCGGAAAGCTGGCCTTGGTCAATCCCAATGTAGCCAAGGGCGAGATCGAAGAGATTTTTGCCGTCGAAAAAGCTGAAGCGATGGCTGGTTCTAGATCTCCTGTCACTTCTGTTGGCACTCATGACATCCAGGCAAGTTGGTTTGAGATCTTTGCAGCATCAAAAGCTAATATATAGTCCAGGTCCGAATGATGACTTTTGATCCTCCCTCTTCCCTTGCTATCAGCATTGTAACCTCAACTGTCACTGCTCATCAAGAAAAGGCATCGGATAAGTCGACTTCAACGGGCACCAACGGCGGTACAAAACGACCTAATGAAAACGAGAGTGGCCATTATGGTGAGCTGAGTAAAAAGTGAAGAGTCTCAGTGACGAGCTTAAGGATGTCAAATGCACCTTCAACGAGCGAGTAATCGAGTTGAAGGAGGAGAACAACGAAATTCAAAGAGCCCTAGCGGAGGCTCATACCAGAGTTTCGAAGGAAATGGAGGATCATAAGGAGACTGCCGAGTTGTTGATAGAAGCGTTGACCGACAATATATCTATTGAAGAAGAGCTGCGGTTGAGCGAAAAGACTGTCGAAGATCTCGACAAAAAACTCTGTGCTTCTCAAGCTCGGCGACTCGAAGATATCACCACATTCGAAAAGAGGATCGAAGCGCAGATCATGAAGATCAACGAGTTCGACGCGAAGAATTACCACTTGGCAGAACAGCTTAGTGTTCGAACCCAAGAGATCGAGACCTGCAAGAAACAGCTTGAGGCAGAGAAGCCCAAGATATTTGGGCTTTCAGATCGCCTTGACGCCATCGATAGGTCATCCGAGCATGTCTCTGGCTTGCAACAGCAATTTGAGGAGCAGACTCAAGTACTCGACAAATGCAAGGCGGACCTGGAAGTAAAGAAAGCCGAAAAACCGGACTTCTCCAATGGCGTTCAGTGCAATGGGGAGAAGGTAGCAAACCTGCTGAAGCAAGTCGATGATCAGTCTCAAGCACTGAAGATTTGCAGTGATGAGCTGAAGGAAGAAAAGGCCGTCAGAATCGCCGTTACTGATGAGCTCACATCATCCAGAAAGGTTGAAAAACTGGCCTCAAAGACACGAATCGCTTCTATCCTCGTAACAAGTCTTGCAGTTGCTAGCTACTTTATTGGCAGCGCTTGTCCATCGTCAGGGGCACAGTTCATCACCCAAACCCGACAGACCTACACCTTCAACGATCCCCTACCAACCATTACGATTACCAAGACTTGCTTCCGAGCAGCAGCTCTGCGCGCTTCAGACATCGCCTTCCCTACTCAAACTTCCCTCGACATTGTCTCTGCCGCCATCACCGAAGTCGATTTGTCCACCCAGACCTCCCTGGCCACTCTCTCTACTGCCATCCCAGACGAGTTCTGGATCGCGATTCAGAATAGCCTTGCAGTCAACATCAACACCTCTATCTCCAATGGTGAAGACACTAAAAATTCGACTGATACCGATACCTGCCCGCTGGACGCACTACCCCACCTCCGAGACATTCCCACGGGCCCCCTTCTTCGCAAAGTCGCTATTGTCGTCGGTGTTCCTCTGGTCATCACAGTCGCTGCAATCAGCTTTTGCTGGTTATAAAGACCCAAAAATTCAACCGAGATGGAAGGAGTAGAGATGATGTATTGTACGATAAGGAAATCAAAGGCAGAAAATGAGAGAACGGTGTCAGGGATTTGGCGCCGGGCGATGTTAGATACGAGGCGTACACATATTAGAGGTTTTGATTCATCTAATACAGGCAGGCAGTACGGAGGACATGTGGTGGAATGGTAGGGTTGCACAACACGAAGACAAGTGTAGAATGGTATCGGGTATGACTAGTTCGGAAAGCGTGGCTTTAGATAACCTTTCACACAGTAACAGGAATACACCAAGTTGGAGATGCTTGGCTTCTTTCTTCCGAAATGGATATCGGGACGCTGACCGTCGCTGTGCTAATCGCGCGCACAACTAGCAGACTGGTATTTCGTTGACGAAGAAGGCAGTCGAGAGTTTCTGGCTGGTAGTGGGAAAGTTTCTGTGTGATTGGTCGTGAAGCTGGGGGATTTGAACTGGATTTATGCTTGCTGGTATCTGTTGGGGTTGGTCGTGGAGTGCAGAGAAGGAACAGGGAATGTTTGCGATGTTGGGCTGTCTTGCCGTTGAGGAGATGATAGATACATGAATCAAAACGTCAAAATATCTACTTTCCAACGCTTAATGATCTGCATTGCAAAGTGAACCATGGGTGCTCTCCAACTGGCTGACAGTCCTGAGACTCGTTCCCATTATGGCCTCCCAATATCAATTTATCAGTGGGCTGCTCAAACTAACGAACACAGAAACCGACTTGAATCCCCCCCCTTTCATATCCCTCCATGACTTCAAACTGAATCTCACTACTTCTCCCTAGATTCAATACAATGAAGCTGGTGTATGTCTACCCTTCCAGACCATCCAGAATTTGAACTATTTGAGTGTCCAGTGCTTTCTCAAGGCTCAGAACTTTCATGTTAGCTTAAAATAAGAAAAATTTCAGTGCCATGTCTCAGTGCGCCTCGGGAGTTGTCTGGTTAACCTGAGAGTCCCACAGGAACCATTCATTTATTGTCAGCAGTCAACTTTATTTACAGCAATTCTGTTGTGGGCCAAACAGCCACTCCAGGATGCTAGCTGATGTAACAGTAAGAATTCATTTTGGTCAGGAGAAAAGGAAGTAGAAGACCTCGTTCACGAGTCGAAGAATCATTGGGGCAGTGAGAGCATGAAATATTCCTTTTCTGTCACATCATCATCAAAAGAAACATCGTAATTTTACCATTTGGACTTTAGACTCTTCGTCTTCCAAAGGTCTGAATACGGTCGCTACTCCTTGCTCTGCGTAGTTTTTCTCGCTGATTTAGAGGCTACAAGTGTTTGAAAGACATGGATGTTACCCGGTTTTGAGAACATTTGCCTTTGCTTTTCTATCCACATTACCACTTCATTAAACATGGATTCGTCCATTCTCTCGATTGGGCCACCAGTACAGTGGCGGAGTCTCATATAATAAGTAACAAGTTCCATAAGAACTGTTTAGTCCCAAAGCGTACGGGAAATGGACCAAGGCCAGCTTTCACAGCGGAGCATATCAAGTTCAAGGGCAGCGAGAAGCAGAGCAGCAAAACAAGTGACTACCCGAACAGTTGTGTGGTGAAGGTTTACCTAATTATTCCGTAAAAGAGATGGCTGTAGAGTATTGAGAGCGAGTTTTGCTTCTGAGAGGTACGTGAATGGGCAGGATGTTTCACAAGTTTCACCTTTCAGTGGTGATCGATTCAAGCTTGGAAAAGAGGAGAGGCTTTATACAAAAGAAAAAAATCCGTTTGAAAGTAGAAGTAGCATTATAATATATGTATTAGAACTATTCCCATAGCAAAAACAATAAGATGGCTGGGAGCGAGCACACTATTCTAGCGAAGCGGATGAGGAAGGAGGACATCAGGCCTGAGCATTCGAGGGAATACGATGTCACTGAAATTAATATGTTCTCCATTCAGCTAAAGGATCCTGGTTCTACTTTTTCAAATTACACATGCACAAGGGATCATCTTGGGAAGGAGGGGAGAAATTCTGTTAGGTAGAAGTTACAGCTTACCACATAGATCTTGTGTTGGCTTCAACAAAGCAACTTACAGACATGAATGTTAGCCGGCGAATGAAGGGGCAAATTATTAATTTGAGAGAAAGGGCCTTGATCTATGTGGACAGTAATTCCGAGTGCCAAATACCTCAGTCTCCGCTCAGAGCGTCTCGTTAATCAAACGCAGTCCAAGGTTAGTAGATATTTTATGGGAGAAGAATTAAATCATCTGTGATTAGTACCTCTGACCCTTGCTTGGATCTCATGCCTCTTGGGAAGGCATGGCTCCTGTAGGGTTCGAGGGGAATTGCCATCAGCTGGTACTGAAAGTCCGAGTGCTGTTCGCTATCTGATTTGATGGACACAGAGCAAAGTTTTCACAAAGATATTAATCATAAAGAACTGTCATTGTGAAGTAAATCTGCATTTTTGGCTGTTGATTTGGATTTAAAGGTGAAGTTCGTTTGTTATTGGGTTTCCATGCTCCAATTTGAAAGTTTGGAGCTCTCGCATTTCGAGAGAACGGCCTCCACGGGTGAATTAATGGAATCGGACTCAGACTATGATCCTCTAGTCCCAATACACCAATCGAGAATTCGTTCTTGCTTCGTCCGGGCATCTTGCAGCGAATGCTTTGAAGGTGAATTCGAAAGAAAACACGGGACCTCGCTTAAACCGTTAGCGTGAATTAGCAGCCCTCCCATCAGCCCAATCCACCCTTCTTCCTTTTTTCTCCTCAGAACACCACCCAAGTTTTGAGACTGCAACAACATCAAGATTTCCAACTACCAAGAATTTGCAAACGCTCTCCCTCATACATACTCCGTTTAACCCCCACAGCACGCACATCTCACCCCTTTCTCCCTCCTCAACTACCCAAAACCTCACCTTCGCTCGTCGAAACGAGGTATCACAATGGCATATACCGAGACTCCAGAGGCCAAGGCCATTAGAATTGAAAGGGATCTTGCCCGTCGCGAGGTTCTCCTTGCTGGAACCGCAGAGGAACAAACCTACAAGCCAAAGAAGAAGCATGAACGAGTCAGACCAAAGAAGGGCGGCAAGATGAATGGAGAGGCTTTCAACAACAACTCCAATGGTAGTGCCAGAGGACACCAGGTAAGTGCTTCTCAGTCCTTCTACTACAACTGCTCTGGACTTGAAATGCGCCCTCGCCAATCTATCTTCAGCCACAGTGCTAACTTGGAATGTTTAACAGGGCTTCTACGGACCAAGAAACGGTTTCCATCCACATAACAGGCATCAAGCTCACCCGGTTGTCAATCCTCCATTTGCCCCTCATCTTCAACCTGACACGCAAACCTTCCGTCCTCCTCCAGGCCAGCAGAACAACCACCCTCGACCAACCCATCTCCCCCTCACCCCAAATACCAAGCCGCAGAACACTGCCATCATTGCGGGTGGTGGTTTCAACAACAATGCCCTGGAGAGTGCGGGTAGCCTTAAAGATAGTCGTTGGGCTACTTCTGGACGCAACAACTATGGCATCCAGCGCCGGTGCGAGAATGACAAGGCTGCGGAACTACACCGTGGATCAAATCTCAGCACATCGATTGCTCCATTGGAGGAGAAGGCGGGTGCGTCCGTTGAACCAAAGGACAAGGAAACCAAGGCTGAGGGACCAACACACAAGGCTGAGATCGAAGAAAAGCAGGTTAAAACAGTACCTCAGAAGGCTACAGAGGCTGAGATTGATGTCGAGCCGGTTGAAATGCACCTCAACATCAATGAGAATAAAGCTCGCGCCAAAGAAGCCTTGGAGCAGCAGCTGAAGGACGTTTCTTCGAAAAGTGAGGACATGAAGCTGCGCCTCAGTACATCCGAACAACAGTGCAAGGATTGGGAGGCTCGCTGCACAAACGCAGAGCAAGCAGTCAGCGCGAGGCAAGAGCAAATCGACGCGCTGCTGAGCAAGATTCAACTACTCGACGGTCATAACCAGGATCTGTCTTCGGGAAACATGGATCTCAACAGACGCATCGTTGCTTTCCAAAAGGTTGCCGTCCTCGACCAAGAACAGCTCAAGGAGTCCGATGACAAAGTACGCCGGCTACAAGACTCCTTGATGACCACCCGGCAGCTGCTTCAAAATGCCGATGTGCGCTGCATTGACCTGGCTGCCATCACTCGCGAACGTGATGGACTTCGCCAAGACCTGGAACGAGCCAGAGATTACTATGAGAATCAAGTCGGCGCAATGACAGTAGCAGTTCGGAAGGCTAACGGCAAGCATGAAGGATGCTCTAGAAAGATTGAAGACTTGGTATTCAAGCTCAAAGGCGTCACAAAGCAACTGGAGGCTGAGCAGACTGCTCACGAAGAAGTCAAGACCCAGATTTCCGTTGGCCATGCCAAAGTCGCCAGCGCAGAATCGGAGCTTGCAGCCTCCCAAGCTAATCTCAAGACCAGCCAACGTGAGGCAGAGAAACGAATGGCCCAGATCCACAAGCTGGAGGAGGAGCTGAAGAAGGAGAAGGAGAACAGCGACTTCGCCAACTTGCTTTTGGTTAAGCCAACCAAGAAGTGCAAGATGCAGAGAAATCGAAAGTTCGATCCTGCGAAGGAGGCTAAGAAACTTCAGAAGGAGGCAGAGAGACTCAAGATGAAGGCCAAGCCCATTTCCAATGAGCTTGTCCTTTACCGCCCTTACCACTCTTGGTTTTCGGCTCCGGCGAAGTCGTGCTCAATTCTGGTTGCCTCTCCCCTGGTTGTTTGTGGTCCGCTCCCTGCCTTCCCCAAGGTCGTCAAGCTTGGTGGTGAGAAGTTCGTCGGAAGTAGTCTGGTCAAGATGGAGATGGATAACCTAGTCTATCATGACATCAACCGCATTCGTAAGTCATTGAACTGCAGATAACTCATGCTTCTCGGTCCACCAGCTAATATCTGCGCAGGATGCATCACCGACCGGAGTCGTTTCACCAGCGAAGAAACCTCGCATCTGGTCAACATCGGCATGACCCCAGACAGTATTCCAGCTCCAAAGGAGAATCGAGCAAGCAGCAAATGGTACAAGTTTGGAATACTAAGATCTGCCAAGCATCTCGTCAACAAGCTCCTGGTCGTCGTCATGACAATCCTCTCGCTGGTAAAATTGTGCAATCTCGATACCCAGTATACCAACTTCAACAGCACGAAGTATGTATCAGCTTCGCCCTCCTGCGGAGTTTTTAGCTCGGCATTGTCAGTTGTCGAGACCACGTGCCCATGGGAACCACCTAAACCATCTGCCCTTGCCCTCTTCGCATCAACAACACTCTCCGCTCCTCAGCCCAGTATCTCGGAGCTGTTCTGGATTGATACCGGAGACATGACTGGCAATTGCTCCTGGTCGGATAAAGTAGCCCACGAGCAAACCATCGATGACGATGCCCGCAATATTCCAAGAGAGATCGATGAACGCCGTATCGCCATTGGAATTACCGTCACAGTAGGCATTCCTACAGTGGTCGTGAGCGCTATCGCATTCAGCTTCGGCTGGATCTAGATGGTCTCGTTGTAGCAGAGAGAATGAGGAGATTGTTCGATTTGTGGTGTGCCTAGCTGAGCGTCAGCGGCTGTGTTGTTTTCATTTTCATTTCCAAAAGTACCATAGCACAGACTGTGGACATGTTCTTTTATTTTTGCACTTTTGTATGAGTTTTCAGACAGACCGATGATCGTGGCGTTCTTTGGCGATGGATGGTGTACGTTCATGCGGGGTTCGACGGGATTTTCCTAAGGATGATGAAAGATTTTATAGTTGCGGGTGAAGGCCATTTTCTACGGATAATATTTGCCGTCCCTTCTGAAAATCTGATTTCATGTTTCTTGGTATCTGCCGACTGGGGATGGGTTGGAAATTTCTGGTAGTGCTGGGCTTTTGGAGGGTGGTCTTGGGGAAAGGGTCATCTTCCGCTGTTGACGATAACGTGGTTGGACTTCGATGGGGTTAGTTTCGTAAGAGTTTCTCAAGCTTCAGGTTCCTGGCTGAGTATCCTCTTGGTCGCGAGTGTGGTTGTACCGCCCCTTCCAAAGATACGATGTTAGGTTTCCCGAGCAAGAGATCTTTTCTTAGCTAGCATTCGGGGAGGTTCATGATCAAGAACATCAATGAAAAAAGCGAATGGATTTTCATATGCTGTGTCATTGCACTGATATAACCTACTTGTGTGGCTACTGCTTTCCTTCGCTGGCAGGCTCGTCGATCTCTCAGGGACGAAACCGCTAACTGCCCGCATTCATGACCCATACCATGCTCCTAGCAATTTAGATGCAGCCCTTCCTGCCACACTATTCGACTGCGTCGACATGCTCAATTGGGGATTTCTCATCCAACGCGGCCTCTGCTCCAGTAGAATCTTTCAATGCGTGGGAAATCAGTTGATCACCAAACAACTCATCCATCTGCTCCAAAGTCCTTTGGTCTCAGGATAGAAAAGCGCATAGCACACAGTTGCGATGATGTTAAAGACGAAGAATAAATAGAAGAACTTGAACCCCATTTTCTCCAATGCGATCGGTGCCGTTTGAGCGAAAAGGAGGTTGAGACACTGGTTGGTGAGAGTGGAAAATGAGTTTCCCTTGGCTCGGATCTCAACTGGAAAGATCTCGGCTGGGTATACCCATGAGATGATGCCGATAAAGGTGAAGAATAGAGAAAAGACGAAGTTCATGGCGACCATGGCACGAAGTGCGTTTTCGTTTGCGTTGCTGGTCCTGACGTATGTGACGTAGTACTGCGATAGGACGGCGTTGACCATCAGAGAAAGACCACAGCCGACCGACGAAGCTAGGAGGAGTTTGACTCTGCTGACACGATCAAGTAGATAGAGTCTAGCTGAGCAGTAGATGATCGAAAGAGCACTAGATATGCTAACTATCATCAGAGACGTTTCGGTACTAATGCCCAAGATGGCGTAGATCACATATCCGTAGTAGTTGACGACCTTTTAGTTGTTAGCTGATGCAAGAGAATATCTTGGCAAGCAACCTACATGGATTCCTGATAGTTGACCGAAAGCTTGAACACCACAACTAAGAAAAAGTCTTCTCCTCGAGCTCGGCTGCTTCAAGAGGGCACTCCATGCCGGGACTTGAAGACTCTCCTCTGCAACGATAGTGTCCCTGATCTCGCAATAGTCCAACTCCAGAAAGGCCTCGTTAGAACCATTGCCGTGCATTTTCTCCAGAACGAGTTTGGCTTCTTCGTGGCGGTCTTGTTTGATGAGCCACCTGGGACTTTCTTGAAGGAACCAAATACCACCACCGATGATCAGTCCTGGCACCAATCGAACGCAAGTGGGAATCACCCTTGGATCGGGATTAGCGTTATATCATCGAAACAACTAGTGAGTAAACTTACATTGGAAATCGCTGTTGACCTTGAAACAGCCATAGCCAAGCCATTGCGCGACGAAGAAACCCCAAGACAACATCCATTGAAGAGGTCCACTTAATTTTCCACGATCTTGCGCTGTTGCAATTTCGGACTGAACCGTCCCATCTTCGAACAGTATGTTTGATCTTTCCTGTTTACGAGTAATTCTTCTAACAAATTTAGAACTATGGGTACTGAGATTGAAGAGCCTATCGTTGGTCCCAAGAAGAAGAAGTTTGTCGTCCACAAAGAGCTTCTCTGCAACAAGATCCCGTACTTCGAAAGATGTTCAAGGGTGGATTTGTCGAGGCCGCAAACAAGTCTGCCGCTTTCCCCGAGGATACCGTTGAGTGCTTCGATCTTCTTCTCGGCTGGGTTTACAGTGGAAAGTTGAGAGCACTCACGTCTGAGAGAAGAGGATCAGGCAGACTATCCGTACACAGAGGAGGATTCCAAAGCTTCTACACATTTGCTCACAAACTGTGCCTCCCGGACCTACAGGACTGCGTTATGGATACGTACATCGCTCAATCAAAACAGCATAACTTCCTACTGGCCTTATCCCCCACCAAAAGGTTGTATCGGGACCTCAAGTCTGATTGTGGCTTGCGGAGATATGCTTTGGCTTGTTTCAGATGGTTATTACTTTCAAGGATGAGATAAGAACAAATAATTGGCCTATTGCTAATTTACAAAAACTTCTGACAGAGAATTCCGACCTGGCTTTAGATTTCGTAACCTCAGTCAGAAATGGAGATGAAGTCATAGACCCTAGGGAAATGGAACGATGCATCTTCCACCAACGCGGCAAGGACAAGCCATGCTACCTGGCCGCGGAAACTGAGAAGAGGTAGAGGAAGTTGATGGAATTTGAGGGAGTGGCATAAGGGCTGGAGACATGGGTGGCAAAGAAGCGTATCAGGACGAAAGGAAAGAATGTATGATGGGTTTCCTGGAGAGATTGTACATCAAATGAATACAAAGCCCTCTACCAGAAACATAGAATGGGTTTGCGACTTTGCGTGGCACATCTAACTGCCAGTTGTTCAGTTGGGCGTTCACACAGGTCAGAATGAGACACTTCACAACATTGACAGGTAAGTAGTTTTCAGAAGGAGATCAAATACTAACGCCCAACTGCCAGTTGCGATATCTTCGACTGCCGAAATGATCTATGCCAACCTCTTCCGACACCAATCAATCGACACATCCGCCGTCGCTCCATCCAAGAAATCATTCATGACAACCACCAACTGGTTCGCATCCAACCTACTGGCATTTGCCTGAATCCACGGCAAAGTCTTCGCATCACAAATCGGCTTTGTGGCAAGCAAACAACTGCTACTCGCGTTCGCGGCCAGGACCGAGTAGGCTACGGCTTCAGGGACGTTGGTGGCGGTTGCTTGGCATTGGAGATTGGTGAAAGGTTTGCCCGCTTGGACCTGTGGGGAGATCTTATTGAACTCGGCGATGATGCTGTCGCCGTTCAAAGTTGCATTGGCAGAGTCGGTGTATGTGCTGAAGGAGTCAGAGGGGGTGAAGAGGATGAGACGCTTGCGCTGAGATCTGAGGTCGGCAATAGAGAGACGAAGCATGTCGTCGAGGGACCCCTGAACAATGCCACCGTTGGTTGGGCCGAGAGCAGTTGATATGTACCGGCTGATATCGTCTCCACTTGGATGTGCGCATTCTGCGGGAACACCATCCCATCGGAGCTGTGTAACGACAATTTCATCGGGATGAGCGACGAGGAATGATACAACACCGCCAAGGAACTCGGCAAACGGCATGCCGGGGATGGCCGAATGAGCGAAGTACAATACATCTGGAATGGAAGTCTTTCCTCGAATAACATTGTGGAGATACGCGGGTCGGAATTCGAAATATCGAGCTCCAATGCTGAGGATGGTCTGGAGGGAGTCCTTCTGGGTGATTGCCAAGCCACGGACGATATTGGGAGCAATGGCCATGACAGCTGGATGCGCCATCATACCCGCGATCTTCGCAAAGACCGGATCGATCGAAGTCAATACATTGACGAGGGCATCGCTGCTAATAACAGCATCTGAGCTCTGCATGGAGTTCATGCCGACATCATGTGCGGCTGGGAGAAACATCTTGGAGAACGGCTTGGCGGCCTGGCCAGAGCCCTGAGGAGCAACCTGTCCCATCCACCACGAATAATTCGGACTGACTGTCACATAGCACTGATCGGAACTGGGGAGGCCAGCGACACCGGGTCCAGCGTCATAGTAGCCATATGAGACGATAACGTCGTTTTTCACGATTGAAGCCTGGTTCGCCATGGTCTTCAGCGTCCCACCTTCGAGATTTCCAGTGAGGACGTTGATGCTGATCTTCTCGTTCGCGATCTCATTTCCATTCTGGGTGACTCGGAAAGAGAATGTGCCTGAGAAGTTAAATGGTCCTTTGATGTTCTTCTTGTCGACTTCTAGATGGTCGTTGAAGTATCGCTTCTGGTCGTTGCGGATGAGGTTGGTTCCAGGGACGGAGAATTCAATTTGACATCCCAGCACTGCAACATACGAATAACATTGGACCCCTTTGCTCGGCATGTTGGCAATTTCTTCTCTGGCGTTATGCTGTGTTTTCAACGTCTACGGAGTATTGATGTTCTCGAGATGGTAGGTGCGGGGTGATGAGAATATTTCGTGGGAAAGGGAGGGTGAAGTTGAGTATTCATACTAGGTGAGGAAAAGCAATCTATGAAACATAAGAGCTGAATCTCATGCAGCCCAACGGCTTTAGTTGCGAATCAGATGCTAATAATATGCAGGTGTCCAGGTCGCGCTTTCCATCTGCCCCTCAGCCAGCCAGCCCCTCGCGCCATGGCGGATGTGGGTTGGCAGCTGGATGGATCATCAGGCTGGCGCAGAACTCAGAAGCTGTCTGGATGATGGGAAAGCCAACGAAAGGGAGGAGAGTGTGTGAACGTGGTCTGGTCACAGCCGGAGGAGGTGAGGGATCTGACAAGACTATTTCTTTGACGGTTGATGAAATGAAATAGGAAGAGTTGGGTCTACAGTACATCAGCGGATGAAGTGAGTGAGACGCGACGATGAGGATGAAGATGAGACAGCGTG
Source organism: Leptodontidium sp. 2 PMI_412 (assembly GCA_021432625.1). Taxonomy (NCBI): domain Eukaryota; kingdom Fungi; phylum Ascomycota; class Leotiomycetes; order Helotiales; family Leptodontidiaceae; genus Leptodontidium; species Leptodontidium sp. 2 PMI_412. Next base: position 57,311 of record MU270570.1, on the reverse strand, counting down.
GTCACTAGCAAGTGAGCTACAGGATCCAGGCTAGGGCTTTCAGGGGTCGATCAGCCCTGTAAGCAGCAGTTCTCAAGTAGCTCACTTGGCACTCGGGATATCCGATCCTGAACAATCCTTCGATTTCGACCCCTCATTTCTCCCTCGACTCTATTTGAATCTTCGTGATCATCCACGGCTGCAGAGCAGCAGTGTCTTTGATAGAAAGGTGACAGCATCATGTGCTCCCTCTGATGGTCTCCTCATTCTTCTCTCCTGACTTCCGGATAAATATACAAGCATCCGCATCGAGTTTCAAATTCATCAGTCATATCAATCTGGACCACCGAGAACTTTTGGGACTGATTGGGAAACCCTGGATTCCAGGTTGATGAGTGATTACATAGGTTTGGGCTTCGCATAGAGAGTAAGCTTTCTAATATCTGCGATATTTGATTGCCCGTAATATCCAGCAGTAGGCAAGTGCCCAATGTAGCTCAAATTCTCCCTGGATAATATGTCAAATTGAACGGAATCCGGGGAAGCGAGGTTCCATGTAAAACAAACAATTGTTCCAAAGAAATCACTGCTGCGAGTGCAGGCTTGTCGAGCAAGATGGATTTGCTCGATAGAGAGGAGCTTTTATCTGTGCAGATCCCTCTCTTTGGCTTCATCCTTCATTTTGTTCTGTATGTACTCATTTGTCACTTCACATTATGTCTCAATATCTGTGGCTCGGAGCTTCCATTATCTTCACGCTTGTTATTGCTCAGGTGCCAGGTACTCTCACACCCGAAGAGCATCCCAAGCTCATTACTCAGAAATGTACCAAAGATGGCGGCTGCATTCCCGTCGACACCGCTATCGTCCTCGATGCCAGCTACCGGTACATCCATGAAGTTGGCGGATACACACCCTGTGCCAGCGGAGCATTCAACTCCACAATCTGCCCCACAGTTGAAGTATGTGCGAAGAACTGTGAGGTGGAGGGAGCTGATTACTCGACCTACGGGATCAAAACTGCTGGTGATGCTTTGACGTTGAATCTTTTCACGACCAAAGAGGGGATTCTGGGAGAGTCTTCGCCGAGAGTCTACCTCATGGCTGATGATTCTACCTACGACATGCTGAAACTTCTCAATCAAGAGCTCGCTTTCGATGTCGATATGTCTAAAGTCCCGTGCGGTATCAACGGTGCTCTGTACCTCTCCGAGATGCCGAATAATGGAGGACTCAACGGCTTGAACAAAGTCGGAGCAAAGTACGGCAGTGGATATTGTGATGCTCAATGTCCCAAACAAGCATTCATCAACGGCATGGTAAGCATCCCTCCCCTCCAAAAATCCATTGCAGCAACCTACGTGCTCCACTAGGCAAACATCGACCAAAGCTTCGGCGCCTGCTGCAACGAAATGGATATCTGGGAAGCCAATTCCGCAGCAGCAGCCTACCCCCCGCACTCTTGCAACATAACTGGCGTATACGCCTGTACAGGTGATCTCTGCGGTAGCAAGGGCGTTTGCGATCAATCCGGCTGCGATTTCAATTCCTACCGTCTCGGTGCACGAGAATTCTATGGTCCAGGCAAGACCATCGACACAACAAAGAAATTCACAGTCGTTACCCAGTTTCTAACTGACGACGGCTCCTCAGCTGGGAAATTACAGACGATCAGTCGAATTTACATCCAGAATGGTGCCGTGATAGGGAACTCCAATGTCAACGTCCCGGGTGTGGATCCCGTGAGTTCGATCGACGATTCATACTGCACATCGCAAGTCAAAGCCTTTGGCGGATCTGGCACATTTGAGAAACTCGGCGGCATGGCGGGGTTGGGTAGTGCGTTGAGCAGAGGCATGGTGTTGATCTTTAGTATTTGGATGGATGCTGGGAGTGGGATGTTGTGGCTTGATGGCGAATATCCGCTGGATGCAAATGCGACGAAGCCTGGTGTTGCGAGAGGGCCTTGTGCTGCCGATTCGGGAAATACGACGATGTTGGCGAATCTGTATCCCGACGCGCAGGTCAAGTGGTCGAATATTAAAGTGGGAGACATTGGGAGTACATTTGGTGGGTTGAAGGCTTTTTGATAGGAGGTTGATGGAGGTTGGGGGGACAAGTTCCGGGCTTGGAAATATATATAAGCACTTTAGAAATCAACACCAAATACACTGTCGGAATTCAAACCTGTGGCACTCAAATTCAATTTCCTACACTTCCCTACATTTCCATCTTCTGTCTTTCCATAACCATCCCTGACAAGGTACCGGATCAGCCTAGACTGTTTGGCGGCTTGGGGGTGGTTTACAGTATCCCCATAGTATGGAACAATCAAAGTCACGGATGAAGATTAAAGATGCTAAGACGAAAAATAAGACCAACGGCGTTTTGAATTCCAGTGTAAGAAGTCTATAATACAAAGTAGATGAGAAGAAGCTCAACGCAATTCCGATGGCGACTTGTAGAAGATTAACAATCTACCCCCTTGATTGTCGATCTAAAGTCAGCCCAAAACATTGCTTCCTAAATAAGGACAATTAGTAACTAAATATCTAGCTGTTTCTTTAGAACCTAGTGTATAAACATACCATAGATACACATCTTTGGGCAAGCAACGATATTCTTTCCATCCTCCGTTGGCTTCTTCTTCAGCTCCTCCTCAGTAAAGAGCGCCTTCCAGGGTTGTGCCTTTGTTGAATTTCCTTGGGGAAGTCCATCTGGGCTAACGGATTGGAAGTATTGCTTAACAGCTTCCGGGAGATCGTAGTTTAGTGAGGGACGTTGGCAGGGGGTGGCTTGAGGGGAATCGGAGTTGGTTTGAAGAGAATCGGAGTTGGCTTGAGAGGCGATCTACAAGAGACTATGTTAGCAAAGGACTCTATTGAAGACGGGATTGCGAGCTATACCATCTTGACACTTGTAGTTGCCATTCTTGAGTAAGGGGTTGAGATGGAGTGATTTTGTTATGTGATAGGGAATCGAAGTAGTCCTATCCACACACATACTCCTCAGAACGGTCAACAAAAAATTCAAACGCCCTGGCGGGGACAAGATACGTTGTACGTACCCACCAAGGTATCTTTCGGGCTGTGGTATTATCGACAGGTTGAGTGTATTGTCAACAATCGAAGGCCAATTGGAGGAAGTTGGGGGTTGGTAATATTAGAGAGATGCCCCGGTCCGAGTATTTGTAGTTGTTGGGGATATTCAGCATTGCTGCCTTTTGCCAGTGAATTTCTTGCGCTAGGTAAGAAAGGACCCAAGTCAATTGCGGCCACCGGCCAGAGGTTCGGTGGTAAGAAGAAGGTGAAGTTTTAATACGCACAACGAGTAGTCGAACGAGCTTTACGAAGGAGGGCGAAGATTCAACACCTGTACTCGGTGCCCTCTACGAACCTTCAGCTTTACAGTCGATTCTGTATCGTGGTGGGAACGGGCAATCAGCTTCATCATGAAAGAACAAATATGATTCCAGACTACGATGCCGTGGTCACAAGGCTGATGATGGGGCTTTATTGGGAACGAGGCCTGCAATATGAAAAAGTCTTTTGGGAATTTGTCATGAATATAGAGTTTGATAGCGGGGTCAGTGGCATAGACGTAATGATTATTAGGCGCCAATCGAACGGCTCAAACTTATTGAGGGTTGAGAAGTGCCATCTATTGACCGCAGCGGAAAGAAACGCTTGAATAATGAAAATTATCTGAAGAACAAGGGGACCAAAATATCATAACTGACTTCCTCCCGCCTGTCTGGATCCTCGTCTTCCTCCGACGGCAATACTTCTCTACCCTGGTTGGCAGCGAGAATCTGAACTTTTGCCATCTCCGCTTGCCGCTTCAGGTCTTTGGCTTCCTCGAGAGTGCCTAATTGGTGGGTAGGGTCACTCTCGATGACTCGTCCCATGTGGTACAGAATCCTGGCAGTTGCCCCATCAGTCGTGGTGGGACTTCGAAGCCGTGCGACGTTCTTCGCTCTCTGAAGCAGATATCTGTGCCAAGTTAGTGAGTTTCAACTGCGTTTTGAATCTTTGGCGTACAATGAAAGTTCCGAGTTTCCTCGAGCAAACTCTGTGGTTCCAAGAGAGAACCATGCAGATGCCGTAAGCGGATGAATAGGCATGTTGGCCAGTGCTACTTTCAAACAGGCATTGTAAGAGCGCCAGGCAGAGCTGTACTTCTTTTGCAAGAACTTGATGTTTCCATAGGCGTAGTACACACTTTGAGTGGAACCAGTTAGCTTTTCCCCCACGAGTATGGTATACTGGATGACTTACTGTGCCATGAAACTCATTTCGGCTCCAATTGTCCTCAAAAACAATGCCTCCGATAAACTAGTGTATCTCAATGCTTCCTCGAAGTTGCGCTGCAACATGTGAAATCTTCCAATACAGAGATACGTCACAGCCAATTGTTCCGCCGTGTTGTCCCCGCCAGCCAGCCAAATGTTCATGGCAAGAGTATAATACTCATCCGCTTCGTCTAGGTTGCCCATTGCCACCTCGAGATTTCCCAGGTTGTTGTAGATGGCTGCGACTGGGTGATGTTAGACCGCGGCAAAAGAAAATTTCCAAGGAAATATAACTCACGGCGAGGATGGTCCTTGTCGAGACACTTGAGGCGAACCCGCAAGGATTCTTCCCAAGACTTACGGCACTCCGCAAGCTGATTGAGCTCGTAGTGATGGCATCCGTCGATGAGCTGCAGCTCAGCGCAAACAAGAGATTCTTTGTCTACGCATGCTTGAAGACCAATTGTAGCTGCCAGTGATGTTGCTGTGTAGTCTCCAAGTTCGTAAAGATACCTAAATAAAATTCCGTCGTCTGTTCTTGGCTGCTGTGGGAAGTTCTCACCATCCAGAATTACTCATCAGTTCAACGAATTCGTTCATCGCCTTCAACTTTCCAGTGCGACTGTATTTGCTGTAGGCCATGCGCAAATGAATTGCGTGTGGGATGTACTCTCGGCAAATATTCCACTTTCGGTAAAGTGGTTCGTTGGGCTCTCGATTTGGGAATTGCTGGAATACCAATTTCGATGCAGTAGCAAAGGCCTTCTGAAGCTCCTCAATACTATGGTAGTTTGTTGCTTCTTGCACCACTCGATGGATTTTGATATACCGCCCGTCACGACTGATTAACCTTCGTTTCAGTAGTTCATCCATGGCTTGGTCAAATGCAGGAGATGGCGTGATGAGACTAAAGAGAGAGGCCCGGTTGTGCTTGTTGATGTCCTTCGCATCTTGCTTACAGAAGTCTAATTGTCCATCCAGAGCAGATTGGTCTCGAGGCAAGAAGAGTTCGATGGATATCCGATCTAGTTGTTCTTAGCAAGCCCAACAGCAAGTTAAGTGACAGGTAGTCTTACCAGGAGAAAGCCAAGCAAGCACCCCGATCAGCACTCGAGCCTCTGGTGTCAGAGTATTGAAGGTTATGTCCCATAGGGCGTCCAGGGCCTTCTCGGAAGTTGAACGCTTGCTCAAATGTCGCTCGGGTAGAGTATCAATCCTATCTCTGAACTTTCGATAAGCCTCCTCGATACTCGCGCCCCCTATTTCGGGATCTTTGACCAACACGGCAGTTTGCTGGATTCCAAGAGCGAGACCCTCCAATTGCCTCAACATGGATTTGGCCGCCTCCACCTCAACTGGGCTTTCGAATTTTTTCTTCCAGCCTTCGCCAAGCATCTTGAGGAGAAGCCCCCAGCTTTGTTCCTCGTCAAATTGTTTCACCGTCTCTCCACCTCGGCACATGTCCTTTGCGAAATTGAAATATTTCCGAGAAGTCATGAGAATTGATCCGTTCACACCTACAGGCATATATCCTTGAAGTGTTGTCTCGTTTTCTGTATTGTTCATCAGTTAACCGGTCTGATAGCTAAATGTCTGTAGATGCTTACCAGCGTTGTCGAAAATGAGCAACCATCTCTTGCCTGATCGGACTCATGTCAGTATTCACGCAAGTTTCAATCAAGGCCAGACCCACGAGTTCTCTTCAGCCACTTGTGAACTTCTTCCAAGTTCTCTTCGTGATGTCTATCACGATCGGCACCAGGCAAATTCAGAGAAACAGCTACTTCAGTGAAACTATGACGAATAGACACAGTAGTCTCACACTGAATCCAAAATACAGCATCGTAGACACCGCGTGGCTTGAGATTATTGTGGGCGAACTCTAGGGCAATTTCAGTCTTCCCCACCCCACGACGACCGTATATCATGTATGTTTTGAGTCCCCCATTGCCTTGGTTGGGACCCAGATGTTTCATGATTAGATTCAACTCACCTTGCCGGCCCCAGAACTCGGCGTTTCTTTCAGCGAGGATAAAGTTGGGAAAGTTGGCCTCCTCTTCGTTTTCCGATCTCAGTTCATGCGTCTTGAACAGATGTTTGATCTTGCTTTCATGGTTCACTTTGGAATAGACGGCGATCTCGTTCACATGCTTCACAGATTGGTCCAACTCTGAGAATTGGGTGGTGACAATATGGTTGAAAGACGTCAACGCAGCTTCGGGATCAAGGCCTAGATGCTCCGGTTAGAATTCTGGCTGAGGAATTATGTGGAAGCCCCAATTATAGTATCACACATACCGGACAAACAGTCGTGAAGATACTTGTTCATCTCAAGCAAAATGGTCACCATGCAGTCCAGGAAGTCGACAAGAACAATTCTCGATTCGTTTGGCTCGTCACAAGCATCCAGACTCCTGTTGAAAAGTTCTAAAGATCTTCGCATCTTGCTCAAAATTTCTGATGTTCTTTTCAAAGTCTCAGCAGACGAGTAGGATATCTAATTTTGTCAGAAATAAAGCAGTACCCAAAAAATGCATTGCGTTCTTACCCAGAGATTACAATAAATAATTCCCCAGATGGACTTGAGATCCACATCCCTTGGAGCCACCAAAGCTCTGAAGGTATAGGCCAATGCGTCCATCACTTTGGGCAGCTGGGCTACTTTTCCCAGTTGCCTTTTGGCCATTGTTGATGATTCAGGGTCGCCATGCTTGATATCTATTTCTCTGGCCAGAGCTTCCCGGTCGGAACATTTCGAGACAAGTTTCTGGTCTGAATGATGAGAATTTGCGACCAGGCGAATTGATGAGACTTACCATCTGGAGAAAGGCCGTGTTTGATAGCTTCGCGAATATCTCCCCACCGATCCACAGCGAAGTCCGTCGTATTCCTGAAAATTATACGTTGGTTTCCTCATTTTTCATTCATAGTTAATCTAGACTTACGAAAAGTTCACAGTATATTCGTCGGTTCTTCGGGGGCGGAACTCTACATGATCTGTACACACGTCCAAATTCTCTGTCGATTTGGACTCCTTGAGGTCATCTTTTAATTCATCCAAATCATCTTTAACCCAATTCACATCGTGTTCAACATAGCTCAGCATTGTGACCACTGAAGAAACGACCAAGGCTTGTGATGATCTGGAGACTTTTCGACAACTTGACAGATTGGTAGTTGGTATTCGTGAGCCAATACAAGTCGGTTATCAGAAACAGGACAAATGGTCGAAGGATCAAATTCCGAGGCCAAGATCCAAGGCTGAGTCGAAGCATCAGAGGAGGCCAGTCGAAAATGTGGGCCTCGAAGCTCCACGCTCTCGATCGTGGGGCATCATCCTGATCAAAGCACCCAGCCGTAGTCCGCCTGACCACAGCGTATCGTGACACTGGATGGCAGCCAGTGACAGTCAAGACCGCAACATGGTTCGGGTGATGATTGCATGTCCATTGGTGCTGAGTGATGTGGCTCTGCAAGTGAACGAGCAAAGTTACTCAAGGATATGGATATCACCAGTCAGACAGCGCAATTATACAAGAGAGCATTTTGCTGCGATTATATTGGCTAACGATTTCAGAGAGCCGCCCGATCTGTTGAATGCCGTTGATAAGCACATCCAGCCTGATAGGTTTGTATAACCTTGGCGCACTGCATTTAGCCAGTCAGAGGCTGCACGTTTGGACGGGAACCGTGGGCTCTTTGGCGTACGCCTCATTTTTTTTTTTTTTTGCTCCAGTAGCCATTGCCAAAATATTTCAGCAGGAGCGAGTCTGAAGTACAAAGCACATTTACAAAAATAGTAGCAGGAGATTTCTTACTTGCGATATCCACTTTCTGACAATGAATTACTCGAAAGTTTTGCTCGGTGTCTACTCCCAGGAATTTCCATGAAAGGTTGAGGACTTCCACAAGGCCGAAAGACCCCAGTCGCCTAGCATACTTCCATTTCTAAAGCAAGTGCAGGTGTCTGCAATCTAGGACGGTGGCCCTTCGTCCGTTGAGACATTTCCCGCGCTAGCAGGGAGTTAAACGACAAGCTGTCATTCGTCAGATCGTGAGGCTGAGTTGATGAGTGGATTAGTTGGCTCTCTTCGCTTGACCCCTACTAGCGTGGGAAATGCTCAGCGGAAGAAGGGATACACAAACAAGGTCATACCATCCCAGCTTCAAGGCTGCATGTGTGGTGTCAAGTGTTACACGAGGATCAAGTGCCTGGCCCCTCATGGGAAACTCCCCAGTCCCTTGGTGTTGATTGAGCCACCTCAAATCGTAGTCAATCAGACATGGCTTTTTGTTTGACAAACTATTGATTGAAATTTGACTCTACCAGATCTTGTTGGAGATAAATCCGAAAGACAGCGAATCTGAACAGGCTCTCATTCCGCAAAGATGGACGCATTTCACCGAGACCAGTGGCAACATCAGGAAGCGATGTAAGTAACTTGAAACCACCTCGCTTTTGTTACTAACCATCTGCGACAGGAACATTGGCGATTATGTGGTGAAGCGATGGAATGATTCAATAGATGCGATAAAACCAACTCTTTCTTTGGCAGGTAAGTCGACCTTCCACCCTGGCTTGGTCTTCTCTGTTTGCACCTGCCACCTGTTGACTGAAATCAGACTGGCAAAAGGTCTCTAAGGGCCGTGACTGGAGGCAACTACAGACAGACATCGGGGATATGGGCGCGGATTCAATGGTATCGCTCGCTGGAAAGCGATCACTAACTCATATGCTACCATTCCCTGGGACTCTTGCGGCGATCATCAGCGTTTTTCAGAACGCCGTGAGCCCAGACACAGTCCAATTCGATGTTCTATGGGGACTCCTTCACTTGAATTTCTAGGTAGGCGGAAAGAAGAAAAACACAGGCAGCAGAGCAATTCACTTATTGCGAATCAGCTTTCAAGTCACTCCACCTCGAAGATAACGAGGATGGCCTCTTGGGTCAAACGAGCACGCAATACTTTCGAGCTTTTACGCAAATGCCTCATGAGTTACGAGGAAGACATGAACGAGGCCGAACACTCTCTTGTTGATGTGCTGGGTATGCATTTCCTCCTGATATGCCTTCTTCATTCTGGCTGACAAACGTCTGAGAATCACTGCTACAAATTCTGGGAGAGTCAGTACAGTATCTGCGTCAATTCCCCTCAGGTGTGTCTCTACCTTTTCACCCTCCCTTCAGCAAATATGATTGCCTGAACGCAGACACTGATTCCAGACCCAGACTCAGATGCGGCGAAGAAAGCTTGGAAGCCCCTCGAAAGCCGAATCAACGATTATCTGTCCGACATGGACACAACGGTAAAACATCTCATAGACTTGACAAGTTACCCAAAGCATATCATCAGTGCTAGAACCGGCAATCCTCCACTCCGAACCGCGCCCGTCGTCCTCTCTCTCGAGTTATGTGCCTTTCCTGTAGATACATTAGTTCAAAAGCGAAATGAAGAGTTCTTCGGCCGAGTTGGGGAATTGGAAAGGATAAATGTCTATTTGGATCCCAGAAACAACACGGCGCTTCGGACGTATACGCTTTTCGGTGGTCGAGGAGTTGGAAAGACAGATATAGCATTGGAGTTTGCCCACACCAACACTCCCAAGTTTGATGCGATTTTCTGGGTCAACTGTGAGACTTCGGGCGCATTGAGAACCAGCTTTGCTGCTATTGCAACAGCACTTAGACTACCCAATGCAGACCGAGCAGGTGAGATTTCCACCGAACAAAATCTTTGAATCAGCTCGTGCCATTAACGATAGATCAGGTTGTCATGAAGAGAATCAAATGGCTGTTCAAGATTGGTTGAGAACAACAAGTATGTCAGCCTCACCATGCGCACCAAACGTCACCAAAAGCTAATGATATACTAGCACAGCACTGGCTTCTGATATTTGATAATGCTGGTCAGTCATGCAGGAACAGACCGGTAGAATAATGAAACTGACAAATTGACTTCAGAGAGCAGCGAGATTTTGAAAGGATATTGGCCATCAGGAGCAAATGGTGCAATTCTGTATGATCAGTCACTCCGATACCCGTCGCTCTTCGCTGACAGACGTGTAGCATTACCTCGAGAAAATACTACAATTTTGCCACTGATGCACAAAGGCACGGAGATACGATCAAACCTTTCAACGAGAGGCAGAGCTGGGACTTGTTCATGAAACTTCTTGGTCCTACTTGGCAGCAAAAAGACAAGGACGGTCACATCAAAGGACAAGAAGAAAAGGCCACGAAAGCGCTCTTGCAGAACTTCGGAGGAGTAAGAAAGACCCATATCAAAGATTCTTGAGCTGACCCAACGTAGCTGGCAATTGCCATACAACAAGCAGCTCAACTCGTGAACAACGAGTCAATCGGAGGACTCACCATTGCGTCGACTCTGGAGGCTTTTAAGGAGCACCTTAAATCATTTCAACCTCGGCATATCCAACCTCGATCTGCCATGGAAAGAGCTCTTGACTCACTGTGGGATATGTCGTTCAATCAGTTGATGAGAAATGGAAAGGACTTGCTCAGCGTTCTGTCCCTTCTGTCGCCAGGTATGTCCCAATTCCTTTATGAATTTTGAGGTGACTTCCATAGTGATGTTTCTTAGATGGAGTGATGCTTGATCTGTTCCTGCCAACGAACCAACAGGCACTTGGGGGGAAGCTTCAATTCTGCCGGCAGAATAGACACCTCGAGGTAGTCGACACAGGTGCCGCACTATCATGTGTCATTACTGAGCCACCTCTTCTTCGCGATGCCATTGCTGAGCTCAAGAAACTGAAGTTGATCAACTTCGAGAAGAGAATTCTTCGAGTTCATCGAGTAGTCCAGGAAGCAATGAACTACCACTCCAGCCAGGAGATGCAGATGTACTTTGACAGCGCAGCCGCAGTTCTCTATGAAGCCTTTCCAAAGCAGCTCAACAGTGACATCTTGTCCAAACACTGGTTTACGTGCGAAAACTACATTCCGCATGGAGTTTCACTCAGCTTGCAATTTGAGGAATATCATCGATTGGGGGAAAAGCAAGCGCTCAAAGGGTAAGCATACTTCATGGCAGAGATTGAAGACTCTCGGCTGACCTTGAGACCGCAGATCTTCCCAGCTTATTCAACTGTTCATCAATTGCGCCCGGTACTTGTGTGAGATATGTGACTACAAGACTTGTCTTCAGGTTCTCACCAGTGGGCGCCTTGCCTGCGAGAACACGGAGTCTTTGGAATATGGAACACTTTGTAGTATTGCAGGCTGTGCCCATTACGAGCTCAATGACCTGAATGGGTGTAGGAAAAACTTCGAGACGTTCCGTCGCATTCAAGAGAAATTCCTCCCCGAAGCTGCGTTAGAGGTATGTTTGCGGTCTTGCCCACGGTCCAGGCCGATAACAGCAGATTATCTGACATGTTCTGCAGGCATCAAGCTCATTACACCATATGGGTGTTCTTGAGTGTGCATCAGATAACCTGGTCAGCGCAGCTGACTACTTTTCCCGTGCAATCACCATCCGTATTCAAGGGGGGGATGAGGCCACAAACCTTCTGGCCAACTCTTATCTGCGGCTTTCCCGTGTTCAATATAACAGCAGAGACTATGATGGCGCACTGGCTACGCTCGCGAAATCTGAGTCGTTGTATGTTCGGATTACGGATGGCGGCGCTGCGCCATTCATGGCACAGTAAGTTTGAAAATCCGGCATACTCCACAAGCTGTAAGATAACATCTACGACAGCATTCACTACGCATATGGGAATGTTCACTACGCAGCTGGGGAATTGTCAATCGCTAAGAAAAGCTACAGCAAATGTCTCGCAATCTCCAACACAAAAACCTCTGTACACCCAATCACTGCTGCTGGGTACTACAGCCTTGGGTGTGTCGAGTTTGAGCTGAAGCACCCAGATAAATCTATCTACAACCATCTCTCTCCCTTTGGCCATGGATACACATGCTGACATGGTGTCGTCGTAGCGACTATCTGAAAAAAGCACTGTCAATTGCACGTCTTCGGAGTCCTGCCCGAGATGACGGGACCATCGCTCGCATTCTCTGGAAAACCTCCGCTGTGCTGCACAAAATGAAGAAAGGAGGCCCGGGGACTGAAGCCGACTGGATGCGAAGAGCTGCGGAGTTAGCATTGAAAGACCCCAAAAATCATGGATATTGTGGTCCAGTGATGCCCCTTGATGACAGAGGTGACATCGACGAAGCTGAGCTGGAGGACATGTATGACGCTCTAGTACCGGAATTTTTCAGATAGTGAGATGGTACATGTCGGGGTGTCATTCCTCTCGAAGGTTGCAATTCAATGTATCTATTGAATTGATCGGGCCTTCAAACAAATTGAATATATTATTATATCACAAGAAACCGGTCGAGGAAGACCATATACAAAGTTGAAAATTCCACGCTTCAGCTTCCTGCTATTTTTGTTCAGGCTAATTTTACGGCGCGATTATCTTGGAAAAGATCTTGTTCATTTCTTGCCCTACTATCTGATCACTTGTTGATCGGCCAGATCGTGAAGTAAAGCTGGATTACTCCAAGGGAGAACTATCTTAGCCTCAGTAAGGCATCAAAAGCAGCGGCAGGATATCTTACCTGAGACCCCCCAAGAATTACTGTACATATACCAAAGATAATAACTGCCTGCATTTGATGTTAGTGGGGGACATGGAACAGTGACTTGCCATCTTACCCAGAAAGTCCACCACCTTGAAATGTCTCTTTTATCGTACCACACTTGCCGGATACTATCAGGCCCGTGACCATGTACTACATTCTGCAGTGTCATGAATCGTTCACCAAGGAAGTTAAATGTATCTACAGTTGAGTAACGATTGAAGGGTGCTTCTGCTTCGATGTCGTACCAGACCTCGAGAGACTCGTCTTCGTTCCAGTGCTGGCCACAGAGAATATCCAACAGCGGGTCGAACTCTGCCTCCGATAGGCTAGGCCAACTGCTTTTGCATTTCTTGTATACTCCATGCGACCAACGGACCTCTCCAAAGAGAACCCGGTAGGACAGCATTACTTCCTTGAAGTACTCTCTGGCGTAGTTCTTCCCGGGAACGCCCATACCCTTTGAAACTTCGAAATCGGAAAACAGTCTGTATCAGTCAGCTTGTCGGGTTCAACAAAATTTCGAGAGAAAAAGTCCTCACCTGGATAGATAGGCATTCTCGCTATAGCACATGAGCAAGCATATGCTTGGAAACCGAAAAAGCTTTAGGACCTTGGATTGATTGTCGAACTCCAAATGGAGACTCAAGCAGTCAACCCACTCTATCTGGATCTTCATCACGTTGTGAAGAGTATAGAAGCAGACGGCCTGCGGGCATATCCAGTCTTCCTGACGTGGATGGTTCAGAAATGGACTGCCGTGACCACTGATGGGGCTTTGTTTCGATTTCGGAATGATGTGTCCAAAATCATTGAGCAGAGTAGGTAGAGGGTGATCTACATGCCGAAGGTCCTGCTTGGTTTTCCGGATTGTCTTTGACCTGTGACGCTTGTACCGATTCATTGACTTGCCGATTTTCAGTGAGGCTGAACTTGCAGGCCTTGTTATCTGCAGACTTTTATTCTCTGAGCAGAGATCTGGCGTATATAGCATAGCTGATTCAGGTTAGAAAAAGCTCCGAGTGAAAATAAAATGTAGCCAGGGAACAACTTACAGAGCCATCCGAGGGCCACAAAAACCATCAATGTGGCATGCCATTGGTCGTCATCCATAAACAGTAACGTTTCCTCGTCATCAACTGCTTGCACCAAATCACACAAGGCGACTTCTTCTCGGTTCTTCGTGGCCAAGACTATTGTGCGAAGCATACGAAACATGGTGCATAGATCTCTCTCGCTAGGTCCTACTGCAAAGTTGATCTTAGGTTCCAAGAGTGGCCAAATTATCGGATTCCAAGCGGCTTTGCATCTCGAACGAAGGAGTTGAATGTACCACTCCGCAGCTGCGACAATGTGGTTTGAGCTCGTCGTCTCTCCGCACATCGCAAACAACAAGGCCCGTGAGACCTTGCTGAAGTCGTGCTTGTTCCCCTCCGCAAGCACGCCATCAGGACCCTGACATACGTCGTCGAGATCAGAAAGAAGTCCAGATATCCCTGCATTCTCAGGTCGCATTGATGTTTCGCTAGTTGATTCCATTGTCTTCGACCTCCGTGACAGCACATTAGGAAGGCTTGAAAATGATTTTATGCTCACAGAAGTTGAGCCGAGAACTGACGATGCGCCCTATCGAGCGTTAGAGGAATTGGTCAAGAGTGATACTTGAGAGATGCAAACCCGCAAAGAAGTAGCTCTATTCCATACAGATCGCGTCGGGAGGCTTGCTTGCCGCTCAAGATCTGGAAGCTCGGTCCATTGTTCCTCAGCCACTGATGCCATGGTAAAGTGGGCGCGCGTGGTCCTCCTCGAGAGGCATCTACATATATTTTTTTCTATTGGATCAATAAATAGGAGAATCTTTAAAAGTTTTGAAGTGTTTTCAGACAAAGCCCTGATGACGTGCGGTTTTTACACCGAGCCTACTTGCAAGTCTCGAGTGAATACAGCAGAAGCTACACTTCTCCGGGAAGGATCTTGAGTACCAGATGAGGTTGCTGGATTGTCCTTTTCGTGCCCCAAATGGGCAGTGCTACTTGTCGCTCCGAGCCTGTGCTAGACCACTTTATTCGTCTCTGGCTGGCGACTGACGACGCTGCCGTAACCCTTGCGGATTCCTGCAAGCCTCGTTATTGCTCTTTACCAACATTTTGCAACCGCAAACATAATATCCCAACGCTATCTAAGCTGCAAGTTTGATCAGCCTCAAATCTATAAACCTTTCTTTTCAGTCGCCCTCTCCTGCTTGAGGCTCCTGCAAACACTACAAGTCACTATTCCGGGCGTTCGAGGCTTGTTGAATTTTGTGTCACAGAACACCCTCATCAAGAGTCGGCAGCCGCCAGTCCAGCCCCATTTTACAACGTTATCACCGAAAGATGAATGTGGGGGGCCACAAGAACGGTGATGTGACTATTTGTGGTCACATAAAATATACAAAGCATATACACCGCATGTAATACATCCTAGATGCAAAATTGTTTGGGCACTGGTCTTGCACTCCCACCGGTTCTGAGTCTCCCCTATATTCGCGATACCTAGCACCGCAGAACAACTAGATCGAAGGGGGGAAAACGAGGCGGTTTGCCAAACATCCAATGATGGTCTGTTGAGCCACGTATGCAAATGTGGGAGTCCACAGCTGTGTTCATCACATGTACCACTTACTTGTGAGACCCAAAGCGAGGAGGGAGAAATGACCTGAGATACAACCGACGAGGCAGTCTAGCAAGGAAAAGAAGACTCGAAAGCCAGGGCAAATGAAACCACTCCGTGAGCCTGAATTACGATTTATGCAAGATAATGTAGATCGGCCAAGTGGCCGGGTTACATGCGCAAGGCGCTGCGGTGGGAAATCAACCACCTAGAGTGGCGGCGGAGCATATTCAAAGCTCCGCACAGGGTCAGTTGGTAGCTTTCAACAAACTTTTGCAGGGTAAACACTACCCATCGTGGAAAGAAAGTAGGAAAGTGGGTTTCGAAGCCAAGGCAAAGAGATGCATGTCAAAGGCCACTCCACCATCCGAGACACCATTCGAAGGCTGAGTATCGTATGTCGCGCCGTTCACCTCGAACACGAAGTTTTGCAGGACTTCTCGTGACGCAGTTTTAGGGTTGTTGAAGGATGCGTTTGGTGTTGCAGTGCGGTTTGGGAGGCCTTGGCGTTGAGATGAGGTTGTCATGTTAAAATAAGGTTTCGCTTCCCCCTCGTCTGAAAAGGGGAAGGAACAAAACACAGCCACTTGCCTACGAATAATGTGAGTAAGGTGCGCGCCGCAGTCCACCCAATCGCGGTAATCTAGATATTAGTACGAGGGTATTGAACAGTTTCGGATTGTTGAAACTATTTGGTCAAAGAGACGATTAATAATTAAGCATAGTATCTGACGGGGTTTACGAAGTTAGGTAGCTTCGTTAAAACTCTGGCGGCGGATTGTGACTGACTTCTCGCACCTGATTTAGAAAATGATGTTATAGGTAGAAAACCCGGTATACCTGAACTGGAGTGCAACTTGAGTTTTACCGGCACCTCTCTCTCCGCCCATAGATAGTGAACGCCCGAACAGAATTATCGCCTTTCGGTCTTAGGTATTCTTTCAGTTTGTGAAAGAAAACGTCACGTGTCATGGTACCTATCAGTCGGGGGCGATATCCCTCTCCTGCCTGGTAATCGGATCCAAACTACAAGGAGAAATAGGATGATCAAGACTACGAGTGAAAGAAAAATATCATTTCTATCCGATTATTTTAATTGATCTCATTTATCAGCTTGCTTCTGTGGTCTGATTGACTTCTCACCTTTACTTGAGTAAATCTGGCCCTATTTCAAATAAAGGTAATCAACCTATCCGAGGCAAATCAATCTTGAATTGGCCAGACAAGTTCATCTATTGTATTACTTCGTTCACCCTTGCCTCTGCCCTTGTCAACCTGTCTAGACTGTTCGTCGGTCAGCCTGGCAGAGTTTTGAAACAATTTAGCCACAGATAGAGATCGAAAATGAGAAGATGAAAGAATCAACGGCGCTTGAATTCCAGTGCAAGTAGTCTATAATACAGAGTAGATGCGTTAGGCATCAAACCATAGAATAGAAGCTCAGCGCAACGCCAATGATGACCTGTAGAAGATCACTAATCTGTCCCCTAGATTGTCGAATCAGAGTCCACCCAAAATATTGCTTCCTAAATTAGGACGAATCAGATCAGCAACTAAATATCTAGTCTTCCCTTTAGAACGTAGTGTGTGGACGTACCGTAGATGCACAGCTTCGGGCAAGCAACGATAGTCGTTCCAACCTCCGTTGGCTTCTTCTCCTGCGCACCCTCAGCCTCAGCGAAGCGTGTCTTCCAAGAGGGTTGCGCCTGTGCTGCTCTTCCTAGCGGGAGTCCATCTCCGACAATGGCATGGAAGTATTGTTGAACTGGAAGATCGGACTTGAAGGAGGAAGGCTGGGAGGTAGTGGCTTGAAGAGAGTCGGAATTAGATTGAGAGGCCGTCTACAGTGAATTATGTTAGCATAGGACTTTAATAGAGCTAAGAATACGGGCCGTACCATCTTGAACCTTGGGGTTGTCTTTCTTGAGAAAGGAGTTGAGGTGGAGTGTTCTTTTTTGTGTGTGGTTGATGGTAGCGTGTCGCGATTGGTCGTGGCTGGATACAACCTGGATGGAATGTGAGTCGTCCTATCTACATACCTGTCAGTACGGCCGACAAACGCCTTCACGGGGACAGAATACGTTATAATTACCTACCAAGATATCCTTTTGGCTGTGGTATTGCCGACAAGTTGACTGTATTGTTAACGATAGAAGTCGAGTTAGGAGTTAAGTGTGTTGAAAGTTTTAGAGAGGTGCCACGGTCCGAGTATTTATACCTGTGGAGGCTTCCTAAGTAAATCACGTGAGATAGCTGGCTACGTACTTCACTCGGAAAGTACTGTGACAGTTGAAGACCACTCGTCCCTGCCACAAGCAGTGAATATATTACGGCCACAGCTAAATCGACACACGCTAACTAAAAATGAAGAGTGCATTTATCACTACTAAAATTTGTATGGATAATTACGTATAGTGCATAACCTCGTAACTGGTATTAACCTAACGTATTAAATGTTCGCGGTCTCTTAACTTAAGCGACTACGGGAAGCACGATCCAAGGTCTCTATGGACAACCTGTCTTTCCCTTTCTCTTGCCCTTTCCTCGTCTTGATATTCGTCCCTTTATCACTGTATACCTGATTGATTTGATGGATAAAGAGTCATCAGCGTTAACCAAACTTGAAAATCTAAAGCAAGGATCATTAAAAAGATCGTGACAATGCCTTCGCAAACAAGACGTGAATCTGAGTATCTATTAACTATGGAAGTCATAGGAACAGCAGAAATGCACACTTGATTATTCTAGAGATTGTTCTGTACTAAACTGCCAACAGTTTCGTCGGTCATTTAGTAACGACCTTATGTTTTAAAGTAATTATTATTAACGAATCACTGAAATTCGAGTAAGCACTTGCTGAAGAAAGGAAATTCGGACTGTGAGTGGTACTCGTTTGTTCGTTAGCCTCTATGTCTTCATAGTTGGCTTGAGCTTCTTCGGACGAGTAGCTTTCTGCGTAAAGCGTATACAAGAGAACATCCACACACTTGGATGGTGAGTATGGGAGTGCAAGGCAGAGGAATCTCGTTGTCGAATGAAAACATGAGACCCAAGCAGAATACGCGAAATTCTGGCCTGCTGACTCTCAACCCCTCACTAAAGGATCAAGATCAAGATCAAGGGTCCCGCGAGAATGGAACTATACTCCTTCGAAGTGTGTATATGCCATTTCGAGTATTGTGTCTAATGCCATACCCCTAACCCGCGGTACAACTACTCTCACCGCAAATATATCCCTCCTGCATCAACCACCCATCCGTCCGTAGAGCTTCAACACCTCAAAGTCTCGCCTCGACGTAATCCATAACAGGTGGAACGGCATATGGCCAGAACATGACAATAGCCACGACGGGGAAATACCTATTCGCAGTCACAAAAACATCAGCGGGCGTTCATCTCATGAGGATATCCAGGTACAGATACAGTACTAAGTCTGGCTCTTGTGAAGGAGATGGGAGGAGGGAGAGAGATGACAAGAGGAGAAGACATACATCATAGCGACATTCCCAGCATTCTTCCAGTGCGAACCCCAAGCAGCCTGTCCGTTCGTAGCAGAAGGGACTCGAGCCGAGGCGTAGGATCGGAATTGTTGGATTCCTGCACGTTGGACTCTGGTTCGCGCGAGGGCGGAGAGGATGGGACTTCGTGCGATGGGGGACATGTCTGTGGTAGTGGCGGTGGAGTGGAGAGTTGGGTTGTTTTGAAGTCGGACTCAAAGTTGAACTGGAAGCTGGAATGAGTGGTTGGTTGTCTAGCCAGACGATATCTGCCAGCAAGTAGAAGAGAAGAGAAGGTTCTGCAGATGAGATGAGATCTGAAGAAGTGCCAGCTGGATGGAGGCTGATGGACGTCGAGATACTGACTGAGGTTGTTAGATCAGGGGAGGAGGTGTGATATCGGTAGGTCAGGAACAGAGACGGGCGGAGAGGAGAGGAAGGTCGGTGTCCCGGTGTCCCCTTCCCCTCCCCTTCCTCCCGGCCAGTATGAAACCCCCCCGGCAACAGCCCATCGTTGCAGCAGACCAAGCCCCTCGAGGCCCCCCAGATTACTTCTCTAACCCTAAACGTGTGAGTTGCTGACCGCTGGCTGTGTTGTTATTGGTGGTAGTGCCGTTACCCCGCACCCGCACGCACTATTCGGGGCGCTCGGGGCGTAGCGCTGACCCCGGATAATGGAAGGGGAGTGGCGGAGAATCCATGCATGCATGCAGGGTCTTGGTCTGGGGGTGGGCTGGATTGTGGAGGAGGGTATTTTGGAAGAGGATGGGGAACTCTCTTCTTGAAGATGGAGATACTTCTTTTTGTCGACTCGTCTCTACTCGACACAATGACTGCATCATGAAGAGCTGAGCTTGCAGCATCATCCACCAAAGAACGAACACAACAAGGAGAAAAGTAATACCCACCCTCCCGCGGTGCTGACTATCCCATGAACCTTATCTTCCGGCTGAAGGATCATCTCGAGGAGCTTCACTTTATGCTTCGATCTGCTATGGAGTAGAGACTTTCTGGAAGCAGGTAACACTTCGCAGATTCTCACCAGGCCAAGTATCCATTCAGCAAGCTGCAGCTTTGTTCCCAGACAGTCGACGGCCTTATCTGCCTCCTATGGTAGGTATACAGCCTCGCCCTGCATGGAACATCCATAATATACTCGTATAGCACAGCGAAAGACAGTCTTCTAGACGTCCAACAACTGGTCAAAGAGTCCAGGTATGAGGCCGCCATCAAGCCCAGCCCGCGGATTGAGACATAACTATGCCTGAGCGATACAATCTCTCATGGAGGCCCTCCAAGTTGTCCCTTCCCACTCCGAATTCATCGTCCGAGGCAATCAACACTTGTGTGCATGTCTGTCCATCCAGAACGTCCTTTCCCGAGCCGGTTTCCACATCATTCGGGGGTATGGCAACTGCTTATCCCTTCCCAGCTATCGAACGAAGCGGTTTCGGAGAGGTATGTACTGGGCAAGGAGGGGTGGTATGAGGAGGAGGAGGACGAGGAGGAGGGTTCGTATAACTCGAGGGACTTGAATGACTGCTCGGATGAGAAATCGAGGCCGTGGATCCGAAGTAGAATCGTAAGATTGAGAGGTCCATTAGCATTAATATTAGCAACAACATACGGAAATGAAAACATTGAAAGCGCTATAGGAAGTTGGTGAGGATTAGAGAGAATTAGAGAGTGCCACAACTAGTCTTGAAAGGAGACAACTTCACTCGCAGCAGCCTCGCGAGGTGAGGGGCGAAATAAAATCGAAGCTTAGACCATGTGCTTAGAATTGCGCTTGGTGTGCGTAGGTTGGATCCTGGTCTTAGTCTCAGGCCGGAAGCGGGGAACGGAGGCGAATATTAACAAAACACCATAACTAGGCTAGTGTGAGATGATGCCGCGGCGGAAGGAAAGGGACTGAATGGTTTGTGTTTGGATAGAATTGCTCTTCCAACTCTTTTCTTTAATTACAGCTCTTCATCATATGATACTATCCTACAGTGCCGAGTCTATTTTCGTCGTTGATATTACTACTATTCCCAGGCTCCTTTAGCAGCTCATCGGACTATCTTCCCCATCATTACTCCTCTAAACAACCTATATAATGAGCGCATATTAGAACCCCAATAAAATAGCTAGAAAGTCTGGCATGCGATCATTGAAGCCAAAGAAAGGAGCTAGACGGCGAGACTTTCTCATGAGAGTGAGATTTGGCAGAAAAGAAACCCGTAATCGTAGGATCCTAGAGAGTTTAAATCAGCTATCGACCGTGTCTGCCATTCCAGCGATCAAAAATACCCGGCAAGCCATCTTTAGTAGTGAACGCCTTCACGACATAGTTGATATATTCGCCGAAGGTCCCCTTTAGACTATAGTCGGGACCGATCTAGTCAGGACCCTAAAATTCATAGCGAGAGATTTTTTCATCTCAAAAGAGGACTTTCAAATCACTTACATCTTGTGGCCGTATATCGACCGCCATTTTCTGGTACTAATTTGAGTAAGGATGAATGAGCACGAATGTTTCAACTTGGCATTACGATACCTATGGGTTCGACGAGCTTTTCAGATTCCAGAAATCTCGAATTGGGTTATATTCACGACTCGTGATGTGCTAAATTGGGGCTCAAGTGGAGCCGTCCCATTTCAGACGCATGGTGCTTGCTATCGCCACAATCTTAAAGGTAAGATTTTGACAAGTGAGGTTTACACGACATCTTGTTGTTGAGGAGAAGAAGCTTCGCTGCTGCGCTCAACCTCAAGATGATTTCTTGTGAAACTTTGAGATTATTTTAAACTTAACAAAACCAGTATGTGTATCAGTAGAAAGAATTCGTTGTGAGAGGAGATAGTCAAAGAACGACGTTACAGTTTTCTAGCCATCTGAAAAAGGTAATTGAGCATGATCTGGATTGGAGTCAAAAGGCCAATTCTGCTCAGACTCCCCCCAAATCGTTCGATGGACCTGCTGTTACTTGAAAGGCTCTAGAAGCCTTGAACATTACGTAAGGTTCGCCCTAACCCTGTGTAAGAGGGGTAGCTATCTCCTCCATTCAAGACAAATCCCTAGAAACCATCATTGATTGACGCAACTAACGTCAAGAACAACGCCTACGAGGAATATTCTGATGAGGTGGATTGGCCGGACGTGGCGGGAAAGGTCGTTCTATGTTCGTAATGACCATTTGACATCAGAACGAGTTTACCGAATAGGAATCAGAGTTGATCATCGGAAATTGGCATGTTGGGCAGGGTTCCCACGGCGGAAATGGATAGACCGATAAACTATGGCGGGTAGCGAAGAGTGGACACATTACAATGCTAAAACTACCCCGGACATAAACGCGAAAAGCGGAATTGGAAATAATAGCACGACGACATGGATGGATTATGAGCCTCTCATATCCTATGGACCATCATCTCCCCAATTTCCCTCCCATCAGCGCAGGTACCGTTATATCAAGCAGCACTTGCTGCAGTCCCCACGAGGAGAAGGGGGAAGGGAAGAACAGGAAAGTAGAGACTTAGCAACCTGCGGCATTAAAAGATGATGCAGATAGATAGATAGAGAAAAACGTATATTACTCACTGCACCTCTTCATCCTTCGAAAAATTCCCTCGGGGTGCGGTGATGGAAGTATGAACAGATACATGGAGGTGATGTTGTTTTGATGTAGGTTGTGAGTGAAGCGCTGTAAGCGATTAAGGGGCCTATGGTAGCTGTGATCCAAGCTACGCGCCTTGGCGTATTTCTGATGCTGAAGCGCGTCTGTCGCAGTCTCGACCATCATCCTCGTCTAGTCCTCCAGACATGAACCGCATCGATGGATACCCTCACGAATTCTTGCTCACAACACACGCCGGTGTAGTCCGCACATGGCCAAGTATCTTTGCCATTCGACCGGATTCCATGCGGATAGGTCCCAATAATCTGCCGGGTCGTCACGACGAAGAAGCACGTTCCAGTGGGCTTGACCCGGTGGCATCAACGCCTCCAATTTCTATTGCTATTCCTATATGTCATATGCCTTCTGCTAATTGATATAAGTTGTGTCATCAGTAGTCTTGCTGCCACTACAGCATACCATTCCCTCGACGGTCATCGGGAGAACCATCAATTCGAAATCCCCTTCTCGGGTCTTTGCCTCCCATAATGGATATCACCAACTCAACTACCCTCCACAGCTGATATGGGTGTTTACCTCCTCCATATATACCTATACACACAAGTGAAGCTGACATTGGTCGCTCTGCCAGGGCAATACGAACAATCAAAAAGGCTGGGAGAGGTATGGGCTGACGAGTGTTTTGGCAGGACTGAGCAAGTGGCTGTGACTTTGATCATGTCAACAATTATATGCCAGGCTACACAACTTCCTCTCTTCTGTGTGAGGCTCGGGTTTGTTGTCTGCTAGTCTGCCACAGGCTGGAGTAGCATGGTCAGGTCCTTGGTTATCCGTAGGTATCGAATGCTGTAAATAGGTTGGCCTCTTCCCTGAGATGCTAACTTCGTTACTACCGAACTGAGTCTGCACATCACCATCCTATCAGTATAGGTTCAAATTGTCCCATCACTCACCTCCCACCCCGTCCTATCAGACCATAACTCGATTATGCTTTTGCCAATCCTTACAGCTTTCTCAATCCAGCTATTCTCGGCCGAAGCCAGTATCAGTATCGTCAAAGCCTTCTTCTGCTCTGCACGTCGTTCTGAGGCGTCAGACTAATGAGGTAAAAGTAGCTCGATTGCTCGCTCAGCGGCGTGCATCTCAGCCATCCCACCCTATGATGACTCCTCTTGCATGGAGGGGTAGTAGCCCAGGCTTGGCTTTTGCTGGGCATGTCCACTGATAAGCACAGGATTGGACGCCATAGCGTTCGGAACGCTGGTAGCTACACTGAACGGGCAGTTGCCCCTCCTTGTGAAGGAGCTTCTGTACTTCTAGGGGCTTGGCTTGAGGGGTGTTTGTCAATGTTGTCCTTGGCTGGCGTTGCCTTTGGAGAACTCCTCCGTGTGGAGATACACATATTTTTTCTTACTGCAGCTGGTGGATAGCAACCTCCGCGGGGCAATGGCAGGAAGCTATGCTATCAGCAAGTTGCTCGTCCTTGCCTGCAAAGCAATGGCTGTCTTGGGCAACACGAGATTGGACAATGACAGCAGAGGTGAGTGGGCGTGGGTGGGCTTCAGGCCTGCATCTTGCAGCGCAGATATTTACCTCCATATAATAAGATGGCCTCCTCTCCTTCTCCCTCTTTTTCTCCTCTGACTGTTTCCCTTCAGTTTGCTCTCGAACTCCTCAACAACCTCACTTCCCAAGCATCTCCCTAGCTTTAAAGTCATGAAGTCTACCATTGCTCTCGCAGCTGCTGGGTTTGCTTGCAGCGTTGTTGCTGAGACCATTCATGGTGTCACCATCTTCTCACGCCATGGAGACAGTAAGCTCATCTCAATCAAAGCAGGTCCAAGTTACTGACCTACTACACCAGGAACATCCAAACATTATTCGGGCTATTCATTGACCCCTCTGGGCTTCACCGAGAACTTTGAAGTTGGTTCCGACTACCGCGATATCTACATCGCCAGTGGAGCTCCAAAACAGATCTTGGGCATTTCGGCCTCGAAATATGTCCCCTCTCAGGTCTTTGCTAGTGCGCCAGATCAACAGGTACAGTTAGCTAAGCTTATTGTTGATATACGATGACTGACCAGCCGTGCCAACAGGTACTTCTGAACACTGCCACTGCCTTCCTCCAAGGCCTCTACCCTCCTCTCGAACCTATCAATGCCACTCTCGCAGTTCAATCCTTGAACAATGGCACATCCTACACAAACCCTCTCAATGGCTATCAATATGTTGTTCTCCATGGCGAGGAATCCACGGCCCCCGATACCATTTGGATCAAGGGAGACGAAGGCTGCCCTTCTGCAACAAAGTTCCAAGGTACCTTCGAGGACTCAGCCGAGTTTGCATCTCTTAACGAGAGCACGAGGCCATTCTACCAGCAATTCTGGGACGTCCTCAAGAATGTCTATGACTACACTCCAGAGCTCCTTAGCTACGAGAAGGCCTACGATATCTTCGATCTGATCAATGTGGCCACCATCCACAATGCGTCGCTTGTCTCGAACATCACCGATGACCAGCTCTTCCAACTCCGAACACTCGCCGACTCTGCTGAATTCGGGTACAACTATAACCGCACCATGACCGGGCGATCAATCGGTGGCCAAACTCTCCTCGGCGGCATCTTCGCTCAATTGAATCAAACCGTCTCCTCGAAGGCAAAGCTAAAGTTCTCCCTCCTCGCAGGGAGCTACGACAATTTCATGGCAAGCTTCGGCCTGATGAATCTCACTGTAGCAAACGCCGATTTCTACGGCCTCCCAGCGTATGCCTCGACTATGTCATTCGAGCTATTTACTGAGGCCAATATGACTACTTTCCCCTCCAATGTTGGCGATCTCAACGTGCGCTTTTTGTTCCGCAATGGCTCAGATGCAGGCGCTTCCCCAATCGCTTATCCACTCTTTGGCAGCTCAGCGATGTCCCTTTCTTGGAGCGAATTCTCTGGCCAGATCAAGGCACGAGCGATCACTTCTGTGGGTCAATGGTGCTCATCTTGCAACGCAACGCAGTCATTCTGCCCATCTCAAGCTGGAACCTCGTCAAACACACCGACGCTTTCTGAGGCTGAAAATTCATCCTCCGGCGGTATCTCGCATGCAGTTGCTGGCGTCATTGGCGCCGTTGTTACACTTGCTGTGGTTGCTCTCGCCGGTTTGGCATTCTGGCTGGTTAAGAGGAAGAAGACTCCTGCTCATGCTGCGGCAGTGGAGCATGGTATTCCTGTCGAGAAGAAGACGAGTTTGTCTAGTTAAGGTGTGAATTTGGTAGATGTGATGTCTTAGGTTATACACATTTTCTAGACTCGTTCTATGCGTTGTTCGGCCGAGATCTGAACGTGTCTTGCTTTGGCTCAAGGATTCTCTGGTATTTTAATAACAAAATGTCACTGTGTTGTTTACCTCTGTGCCAAGCATATTTCCTGGCTGCAGCTTCTCAAATCTGCATGAGTGAGCGCCTTTCTTTTTGCTTTCCAAATCATACAATGCACTGCCAACGGGTGCTATTCTCCAGGCCGGGAGTACATATATTAGTTCTATTTATTCCATCTCTATTTCTGTTTCTAGTTCTTCTTTCCTCTTTCTGCGAATGGACAAGTTTGTCTGAAGGTTGGGACAGACCATAGTACCCCCACCTTTGGAATCCGCCCATAGGCTCTTGATGAACCCCGCTTTCCCTTTGCCTTTCCATTCAACCTCGCACTCACCACAGCTCGCCGACGTCAACAGACTTCTTAATCGTTGAGGTGTCTAGTGCTGTGTAAAAATATGTTACTCTAGCTTCATGCTTCCCCACGCTTCCTTCGGACTTCTCTACTGCAGCTACGAACTTTGTATCTTAAGACCCATCATCCAATATCACGTTTTCTACAAGATGAGCTCGCAGTCATCTCTACCCGTCGTAGAGAGGACATTGATAGGTGGCTCTCTCGAGACCCCAAGGATGATCAATGGGCTATGGCAACTTGCGGGTGGGCACGACAAAGCCATTGATATCGAGAGCGCATCGAAGGCAATGGATGAATTGAAAGTCATTCCTATCCATTATTCACAGCATCCCTGACGGCAGAATTCAGGATATCTCTTGGTCTTGATACTTTTGATATGGCAGACCATTATGGTGATTCAGGTATTTTTACCTCTTTCGCAATCATAGATTGGGAGACTGGGACTTGAGTGAAGTAGAATTCATCATCGGACATCACCACACACACTCCAAAAAGAAAGAAATAGCATTCACGAAATGGTGTCCAACAACCCAAAGCAAAGATTTATTCCAACAAACCGCAGCCGCCGTCGATCTAGCACTGGAGAGGATGAAACACTCCACCATCCCCTTCTTTCAATGTCCGTCTCCCTATCCCTTCCCTCAGTTACCATACCAAACTTAAGGTGATACAATACAATCAAAGCCACAGCTGGTCCTACTCCTCCTCCACCTTCCTCACACACATACACCACATCCACACTCTCCACACCTCCGGAAAAATCTCCCTCATAGGTTTAACCAACACCGACACCGCGCACCTCGAACTCCTCCTCAACAGCGGCTTCCGCATTGCAACAAACTAAGTATCCATCTCCGTTCTCGACCGTCGAGTTACGCGCCAACGAATATCCGACGTATGTGTCAAGCACGGTGTAGGTATCCTCGCCTATGGAGTTCTGCTCGGTGGTTTCTTGAGTGAGAAATGGCTTGGTGCTGTTGAGCCTGATCCAAGTAAGCTGGGGGAGGGGAATGGAGAGATGAATTGGAGTTTACGGAAGTACTTACGTTTCATCAACGCCGCTGGGGGATGGGCTGTTTTCCAAAACCTATTGCGAGCACTCAATACCGTGGCGGAGAGACATGGTGTGCGTATTCCCGCTGTGGCTATGAGATTTGCGTTGAATGTTCCGGGTGTGAGCGCTGTTATTATAGGGACGAGATTGTCTGCTGATTCTGGGGAGTATGCGAGGAGGAATATGCAAGTTTTTGGGTTGAGGTTGACAGATGAGGATAGGTCTGTTGTTGGGGGGGGGGGGGGGGG
>MU270570.1:16808-29595 GCA_021432625.1 Leptodontidium sp. 2 PMI_412 | reverse complement strand
GGGGCTGTTGAGGGATTTACCTGGGGACTGTGGGGATGAGTATAGATGGGAGCCGTTTTTGACTGCAAGGGGGGATTTGAGTGATCATTTACAGGAAAGTGATCAAGCTTTAGAGTTGGCGAAAGCGCTGGAAGAGGGAAGAGGGCTGAGCACTCTTCGGGAAGTAAGTGGGAATCTATTGTAGTGAGTCTTCCTTGCCCACAGTCTTTACTCTTGGTTCGGAAGGGAAATTTTGCACGTAGATAGGAGTTAAATACTTGTAGGGGTACTCCCGCGCCGTTCGCATAAACAACACAATTCATATCTCAGGCACAACCGCCAACCCACCGCCTTGTCTTCTCCACCCCATCCGCGCCATCGGGCTTCCTCCCCCTACAGCCAAACGATCGCCATCCTCGACATAATTTCACATGCACTTCACCAGCTCAGCTCTGATCTCAAAGATGTGGCGAGAACGGGAATTATTGTGAGGCATGAGAGGGATTGCGAGAAGGTTAGTAAGGCACATGGATGGGTGTTGGTTGTCTTGGGGTGAAGCCGGCGAATACCTTGCTTGTTGGCGGGATTGTGGGGGAAGAGTTCTTGGTGGAGGTTGAGGCGGAGGTGGTGGTTGGGTGCGGTGAGAGGGGCGTTTGGAGAGTTAGTGAGGGGGACGAATGACTTGTGATTTTGTGAAGCCCTAGATCTGAGATCTGAGTGGAGTCCAAAAGGCGTTTGCGTTCATATTTCCGCAATGGGTCAACGGAGACTAAATTTCACGACAGGATGAAATCATGAGCTTGGCACTAGAAATATATGTGCCAAAAGGCAGGTCCCTTCTATCTGTTTAACAAATATCAGGTCATCGAGGTTCCCATCGATGGCTTTTATCTTCCAAAATTTCTATGGGGATTGGAAAGTGGGGCGATGGTAGTTAGAGAAGTTTATCTATTTAGGTCACAAGCGAGCCCCTTTTCATTTTCACGCTTGAGTTTCATCAACGTCAACAACGAATGCCTTCTCTCTAATTTCGCTCAGCAATGCATTAGACTTGACCTTCCGATTTATCAATCCCTCCGCTGAAGGCAAGATCTTTCTTAATGGAACTAAATGATCGATAAAAACCTTGATGGATTAGTGGATAGCCAGCATTTAGCCTGAAGTGCTGCCAAGCCAAACATCCCACGATGGGAATCCTCCTCGAAAGTTCACCCCGCAATATTGACGTATTCATGGACCTCACGAAGACAGAACTGCTACACCGACAGCTACCTTGGTATTTAGTGTCCACTTTAGAGATCAATTTCTACAGTATTGAGCTATGATCATCATCCAATGTCTGACTTCGGGCAATATGCCACCGAAAGATCGGCTGGGCTATCGGCTCCACGGAAGAACGAACTTCTCCATCTTGGAGGGTGATTGAGCCTAAGTCTAGGATATAAGAATTTTACAATCCCCGATGTTGATTCCTGATGGGAATGTGCGAAACCTCAATTGTCGAATCACTATGTTCAAACATTTAGTTCTGTTCGTCGGCTTCGTCGCCGAGGCACTGGCTACAAACTCTACATATTTGAATCCCATTCTCCCAGGCTTTCATCCAGACCCAAGCTGTATATTTGTACCTGAGCTAGACGATGCTTATTTCTGCGCGTCATCAAGCTTTCTCGTCTTCCCAGGGATTCGTCAGTCTTCCCCTCCCTTTCGCCTCAGCAATTCTAAACTTTCCAGCAATCCACGCAAGCCGCGACCTGCGCTCCTGGAAACTTATCTCCAATGCCCTCTCTCGGCCTTCTCAACTTCCAGGCCTCAACACAACAAAACGTGCCACATCCGGGATCTGGGCTTCGACACTCCGCTACCACGATGGCACATTTTACGTCTTCACCACACATGTCTACGACGACTACCCCAAGAACGCCACGAACCGTTTCGACAATCTTGTCTTCACAACTAACAATCCATACAGCTCAGCTGCTTGGTCTGATCCTCTACATTTCAACTTCACGGGATACGATGTCAGTCCGTTCTGGCATGATGATGGGAAGGTGTACGTTACTGGGACGTTCGCATGGGAAGTCTTGCCTGGGATTCAGATGTTTACCCTTGACCTGAAAAGCGGCGCTGTGGGACCCGTGCGTAATATTTGGAACGGTACCGGAGCAAGTGCGCCAGAAGGACCACATATATACCATAGAGACGGCTGGTACTACCTGCTTATCGCCGAAGGTGGAACGGGAGCTGGCCATATGGTGAGTATGGCTCGGACTCAATCTATCGATGGTCCTTACACCAGCAGCCCATCGAACCCGGTCCTCACGAATGCGAACTCCACTTCCTATTTCCAGAACCTAGGACATGCGGATCTCTTCCAGGATCGATATGGAAAGTGGTGGGGTGTGGCGCTCAGTGTGAGGCAAGGACCAGATGGGAGTTATCCTATGGGAAGAGAGACGGTGATGACTCCCGTGACGTGGAAGAGAGGAGAATGGCCTGTTTTCTCACCGTTGACGGGGGTGATGAATGGTTGGTTTTTAGATGAGGAGGATGTTCTCTCGATGGGAGAGGGCTCATTGGTCACTGCAGGTGATGGCGTTTCGTTTATGCCGGGTGAGACTTTCAAACCGGAATTCGTGCATTGGCGATTTCCTGTTGAGGAGAGTTATGTGATTTCTCCAAAGGGACATGAGGGGAGTTTGCAGCTTACTTCGAGTTTGTCAAATTTGACGGGGCATGATGGAAGGAGTGCGGAGGCGAACGGACAGACTTTCCTTGCGAGGAGACAGGTGGACTCGTTGTTTAAGTTTAGTGTTTCGTTTGATGTTGGGGAACTGAAAATTGCGGAGCAGGAGGTTGGGGTTTCGGTGTTTTTGGATCAGGTATGTAGCACCTGCTCTTCTCTTGGCATGTTTTGACATGAACTGACTGACCTTTTCGATAAGTTACACCATTATGACCTTGGTTTCGTAATCTCTGCCAACAACACTCCCATCCTGCGCATGCGTGGTATCACCACCGTGCCGGCATTCGTCTCACCCACCATCGCCACATTACCCATTCCACCATCATGGCTCACTTCAAAACAACTCGCCTTCCAGATCCGCATGGCTAATGTTACGCACTACACTTTCTCTGCTGGACCTGTTGGCAAGCTGAGCGCGATGCAGGATGTGGAATTTGCTTCTGGCTTGGGACTAACGTGGGGATTCACTGGTGCGTTGTTGGGTGTTTATGCTACGAGTAATGATGTTCCAGTGGGGTTCAAAACCTGGGTTCGGGATTGGCAGTATGAAGGGCTGGGACAGATTGTGGACTGAAGAATTTAAGGACATTATTGAGACTGCTCAGTCGATCACTTGCCGTAGATTATATACTTTTCATCTCAAAAAGCAGTCCGTTCCTAACTGAGGACACTTTGACATCATCCCAAGCAGCTTATTGCTGGACCAATGGTGAACAGAAAGAGTCTACAGTTGTAAACTCACTTCATGGCTGGAAGGGTAAACATAGTGTTGTTTTTCTTCATCCCAGTTATCCAGGCCGATATTGCAAGATCTACGGCCACAGGCCGGCTCTCCCTTTTGCTTGAGCGCCAAAAGGCTCTCCCCCCCCTCCCCCCCCCTAATGTTTCTTAATTACAGCGTCTGAATGGCGAATAAGAATGAGATTGAGGTAGCGCCTACCGAAGCTTGCTAAACCTCGCTAGAAATAAACAAAATTACTGGAACACAAGACTCCATATCACCTTGCATGCATTTTCCAAAACTCTACAGAGGAGCATCACTTTCCTACCATTGATTTCGTTCAACCTGAACAATAAAAATCAGAAGGATTTTTGAAGCTCCTTGACTTCTTTCTTTCTTTTGCGTTTTCTTTTCTGAGTCGTGTCAATGGTGAAGGTCACGGTGTGTTCACGCCGCAGGCACGTGATACCAACACAGCCCACCTCGCTTCGCCTCGCATCTCACCAACGTCCTGCAGAGGTTATTTATAAAGTTGCTAAAATAATCTGTGCGTACAAATAGAGTGCCCACGAGTCCTGATTCCAATTCCGCCTGAATCGAATTTAGCTTTTGACAAGTTCAAATCTGAAGTTTGATTCACAGGCCAGCGTGATTCTGTCGCCATTATACAATTCCTTACCTCAAGTCCTACTCAGCAACGATACAATATCATGAAGCTACCAGATCTAACCCCGGAGCTAATCGATCATATATTTGCTACCCTATTGGATCTCATCGGGCCACCAAAGATTCTGCGCCTGCGTATTATCAATCGTGAGTAAACCATCGGAAGCCAAGTGAGGAAATGTTTCACTGACACGGTTTAGATTTCTTTGACGAATCAATCATTCGTGCTGTAACGGATAGTTTTATCGGACTTCGAAATGGGCCCTTTCATTACTGGCTTGATCAATGGATTCAACCTCCTGAGAAGAGGGACAGGTTTCGTTGGAGCCACTACCGACGAGTTTCGCCGCCCATGATGAGTCGTTTTATCGAAGCCCGAATGCAATCAGATGACATCGAACCAGCTCTTCAGCCTTTGAAGCATGTACTGCAGGTAATGCATGATGTATGTCCTGTACCAGATCTAGAGACAAAAACACGTGCCTTGCAAGTGTACGAGGCTGCGGCCGACTATCTCGACTGGGACATGGATCATAAATTTGCACAGAGCTGGCCTGGAAGCAAGATTCGCATGGATTCCGAGCAAGTGGATGTAAAGAAACAGAATCTATTAGGCGCTGCCATCATCATTGAACATATACCAACAGTTCAACTTCTACTCGGAGATAGCAAAATCGATGTCAATTACGAAAGCCCAATCTTCGGCAGGCCTTTGCAATTGGCCGCACGATGGGGCCGCGCCGAACTTGCGAAGATTTTGCTGTCTTGCGGTGCAGATCCAAGGGCTGCTCAAGTAGATGCAAATGTTATGTCCCCTGCAGATCAGCTACAAGGAAAATTGTGGGGCGTTTTTTACAGCACTCACGGTACTGCTCTCCAGGTAGCAGCTCTTGCTGGACACATCGGGATAGTCCACTCCTTACTCGAAACCCAGAAGAGCTTACCATTGGATGAAAGATTCGCCGACTGCCGCTACGGCTTAATCTCCGCCTGTCGAGGAGGGAGCATAGAAGTGGTCGAAGCCTTGCTCGCGGCACTGCCAGATCTTCCACCCCTAGAAAAGACCCTGATGTTTCTCACAGCATGCAGACAAGGTCGTGTCGAGGTGGTGAAGAAAATGATGAGTATGGGTGTCCCGCCAGACGTTGAACTTACGCAGTTCGCGTTAGGATGTCCGCGTACTGGACTTCAGTTGGCAGCGATGCGGGGTTTCACGGAGATCGTTCAATTTCTGATTGAGAATACACCAAATCTACACAGCCCAGCAGGAATGGCGTTTCAGATCAAACCTGCTATGGACCTTGCTCTGCGACGAGGACATCTCGAATGTGTTAATATGCTATACGAGATCGGGGATTTTTCAGAATACCCATTAAAGTACTGGCTGATGAGGGGTGCCATACCACACATTCGTCTGATTCGACGCCTTGTTGATCTAGGAGTGAATTTGGACGAACTTGCCACTGGGAAATCAATCTCAGTCGGTAGGGAAGCTCTATTAGATGCGGTCGAGAGGAATCGTGAGCCCGTTGCAAGGGTATTCTTGGAGTTGGGGGTCCCGCCTAACAGCGAAGATCAGCACCACAGTCCAGTCCTCCGGGCCAAATTGTATGGTAGTCGTGATGTTCTGAAAACATTGATGAAGTTTGGCGGGGTTGATATGGATTTATCAAACAGTGTTTATGCCGCTGATGTTGAGGGTGGGAAAGTCCCATATCCGCGACCAAGGGGAGGAGGGGGTTGTGGGGATAGTGACCCCAGTGGATGGCGTGGGAGAGATTTTTAGCCTTCGTCAAGATTGGGAAACACTGCGATCACCGTTGATCTAGAAGAACCAGCTGCGTTGTAAGCATTCATGAAGTAAGAATTTGAGGCTGAGTCTCGATTTTGTTTTCAGCAAAATTAAACTGTCATCGACAGTGGATAGAGATTATCAGGTCAATAGACACAGGTGTGGTACTGCAAAATCTAAATTCATTTCGTACGACTTAAATACCAAGCAAATGCAAATTTCAAAATCAAAAACAAATGCATCCAGCAAACTCCATGCGACGGTCCCCCAGGAACAACAAAAACAAAACAGGAACCGAACAGTTCCAAATTCTCCCACTTCACCTCCTCAAAGCGTATAATTCAAAGTGAGTCCAGGCCATCTAAATGCAAACAAAGTACAGAGTTCAAAAGCGCCCAATCTGGATTGAAATGTCGGGTCCAAGTATCCCATCTCTGCCCATACCATTTCCGTAGACGGAAATCTTTTGGATAACCTTGTCTCCTAAAGCTTGATGATTTTGAGCAATCATCTGTCCGAATGGCCTTACGTTATCGGTACCACACAATGCAGTAAATGCCTGCATCATTGCTGGGTTCGATGGGTCCGGTGTGAATACGGCTTTGTTACCAAGAATGCCCATGTCTGCGTTTTGGCCCGTCGAAGCTTTGTGACATTAGCCCTTGAACTGTTTTGGTGGATTGCAACTTACCGATGGCTGTTGTGATGGTATCTTTTGTTCCCTTGCCTTGCACACTCTCTGCAACAAGGACCCTCAAGTTGCTGATATCCCCTCCGTCTGCTGAGACCTGTCTTTGCCACAACTGCCAACTGAGCTCATGACTCGGTACAGCGTTGTCGCGATTGGTGCTGCCATCTGCTGCCAGAACATTTCCATCCGCAGTCTTGTCTCTGGTCGAGGCAATCATCACACCTTGCCTGGTATCTATCTTCGCCCGGTTGATGTCTGTGTTTTCAAACCCATTCTTAAGCGGAGGTGCTGCAATGGAACGCCATCCAACGTCGGATACCCTGCTAGTGATATCCAAGTTGAGGTCTGGAGCAGTTGGGTCCGCGAAGATATTGCCATGACCAAGTTCCAGATCCACTGGCGATTCGGGAGTCTCCGTCACGTCCTCACCATCTCGTTGAAAAATATAGCCATTGGCGGTATCAGGTACTGGTCGCTTTGGAAGATTTCCCGCGCTGAAGTCACGTATTTCATTAAGGACCCTATCTCCGTTGCTCTGAGCAACACCGTAATCGAGAGGTCGATCAATTCTGTCTATGCATCGCTTTCTTACACAAAGATCGGAATCTTCATCGATCGAATTTGTTGAGTCGGGTGCTTTCTCTGGTGCGGGCTGTATAGTGGTGTCGGTGTCTGTGTCGGTGTTTGACGGAGATGTCTGCTCAACTGGTGGAGGTTGGGATTCCTGAGATGGCTCTTGTAGATTTTGATCAGACCCTTGACCAGATCCTTGTCCTGCACCGGTCTGGCTGGGTCCTTGACTAGGAGCTTCATTTCCTCCTTGGGGATTCTTGCCGGGCCTCACTCTAGGCGCCGCTCTAATGGCAAGGTAACCTTCGTAGCTGGGCGAGATCGTTCGGTCATCTTTCCAGAGACATGTCAGAATTGAAATCGAGGGGAGAGATGCAACAAACTCAAAAATGAATGGCTTTCCAAGTCCTTCCGAGTAACGGCTCGTCCCTGCGAGACCGGAGATAAGGCAACGAGGAGCAGGAGCGCTGCGACGGCTTTGGTGAGATGCATTGCCGGCAGAATGAATGGAGAACTGCTTCAAATGATTTTTTAATAAAAAAAAATTGGTTGAAGGGAAGAAACTTGGTCGATTTGATTGAGGAAGGTATTCCGATTTTTGTGTGCAAGTTGTATCAAAAATCTGGAAAGGAAAACGTTTTGATGTCAGAGGAGTGAGTGTAATAGAAACGAAAATGAGAGAAGTGTTGAGGCTGTCGAATCTTTCATTGACAAGTTAGATTTGATATTCTTAAGTATTGACTCCCTACGATTTGGACACCCCCATTCTTAGACATGGCCGGAGGAGCTGGCCACCAAACTCCTCGTCGTTTGTGACTTATTTCGAGCATCGTAAATGCCAGAGGCCTGTGAAGGAAGGGAGTTGTTTTGGTATTCCCAGTTAGGCCATCACCTCGATTCCATTCTGATCATGGCTCGGGGATTGTCATCATTGTCCAAAATAGAGATACGATTGTTGTGGCGGTTAAAGTCGAAGTTGTGCCCCGCAACACCAAAACAGACCCTCGCTTAATTGGACAATGAAGCGCAGTGCATGCCGGATGAGTTGCATAACCTTAAAATAGCTAAGAATCTGTATTTTAAGCGATATCTGCGCAGACACCCTTGAAATTTGCACCTATTCGTAAAAGGGCTCGTTTTCGCATTCCCTGTTCGTAGGAACGCTTTGAAACATGAAACATGCAATCATGACCATAGCTACGAGAAGATGGCATTTTGACACTATTCCGATCTTTTCTGTACCACTGTCTTTGCGGATACCATTCCTTCCGCGTGAAGAAATACAGTCATCATTTCCAACTTTCTATCAGCAAGGTAAAATCATTCGAGGATAATCTTCACAGTGACTTCTCACCTGATATGGAGCACCTGCCTCATGTATAAGACTCTCTGTCTTCTCTGCTCGGTTTCTTCATCACTCACTATCTTAGCACACTCAATATCATCATTCCTTTTCTACACTTTGTCTTTTTCTCTTTCAAACTCCTCAACTTAGTTCATTGCACGGCCATCACCCATATATCAAGCACCGCTATCGAAACCCTTTTCACAAACATCTACCAGCGCTTCTCGATAAGAACTTCACGAATTTCCGCAATCAAACCACCAAACGCTCAACCTACTTGCAATGGCTTTTGCAGCAGGTTTCGGATTAGACATTGCACTGACCGTCGTGTCACTGGCTGCCGCCTTCGTACCTGCCTCACAGGAAACCCAATGTAGAGTCGGCATCGGCAGTAAAACACGCACCACAGCAGGTCTGGATTTGTCAGGCGGAAATTACCCACACATGTTTTTGTACGATACTCGAGGCGAGCTCATCGACTATTCCATTGGGGGTGGATCTGCAGAGCAGGCTTCCAACGATATTGTGGGGTTCGCCACAGGAACATCGACCTCACCAGAGTATATGATGATTCAGGCTTCAACGACGGACGCAACCTGTATCAGTTACATCAGCTTGACGAGTGCTGCCAACGATCAACGGACATGGCATGCAGGATATATAAAGCAGTGTGCTGCTATCGCAGACCAGAACCAGTTATGGTATCCTAGCCCTGAGTTTATTCCAGGAACAGACTTTCATCCTGGGTGTGTCTGGCTGAGTGACGATGATCGATTCTTGAAAGCCATTTCATTTAAACTTACCGACTTTGGCTTCCCTGAGAGCGAGACAGCCCAAAGAGCGCAAGCTCAGTACACGCAGTTCCCAAACACACTCTGTCAAGCACCTGCACGAATGGCAATGTGGACTACGCCTCCGGTCGACTGCGTCCCAGTCTATCTTGAGGAAGAACAGAGAGATGGGACAACTGGCTTTGACTTGGATTTCCAAAAGATCGTTGATGGCCATGCCCTCGTGTGCGATATGAAGGACGCCAAGACTCTGAACCAAAACATTCAGCCAGGTCAAGGCCCCAAGACTCTGAATGCCAAACAACTCGCCGACGAGAAAGCTGCCGCGGATGCTGCTCAAGCAGCTACCAACGAGGCCGGTACCAATACCAATGCTCCTCCGCCTGGAGCAGGGGGTTTCGGAGGAACCGTTGGCTCGATCCCAGCTGGAAGCTCTGGCGGCGTAGCTGGAACAACACCTGCTGTGGGAGTTGGAAATTTTGGTGGAGTGCTTGGATCGATCCCCAATCCTGATGTCGTACAACCCACGAAGAGATCCAAGAGATCTAACACACGACAAGTCCAGGGTCGCTCTACCAGAGACAGTCGCCGCCAGGTCCTTGACCGCCGTGAGGTTCTCAGACGAGAGAAAGACCACTGCGTCGACAGGCTGGTAATTTCGCACTTCGGCGATCATAGTGCTACGGAAGTTTGCCAGATGACGAACTCCTGGGGACCAGATTTCGTTTCCGTTGTCGAAGGCCTATATTGCGATATGTGTGAGCGAGAACTCTGGCAGTTGTGTTCAGTTACTACCACCTCGGGATGTTTTGACCTGGAGAGGAAGGAAGTGCGGCACAAAGCGCTTGGGGCTGAGGGGGAAGACTATATTGATCTCAGAAAGAAGTTCGAGATAATTAGTGAATGGGAATAGAAGAACTACGATAGAAGTGGGTAACACTTGACGTCTGGGTATTTTTGGATGGGATTTCTACACGCCTTGCTGTAGACTGTATTGTTTTGCATTAATGGCGTTTGGTTGATCTCTGGAGATAGCATTTGCAGTAGCTTGGCCATTACAGTTGGAAGGTTTCAAATGTTATACACGGAAGCGTTTAGATGACTAGCTCTGCTTTTACCTCAATCTTGATCTTTGAAAGTTAAAAAAAAAAGAGATGCGTTTCAACTCTTGCACATCATTTAAAACGACGATATTTTCCTGTAATGCCAAATTTGTGGCATTTTTATTGCGCATCAATGAAATGTCGAAAATTCATAAGCTGATGTTGCTTGTAAATAGAAAGAGGACAAAAAGGAAAATATCTCAACAAGTAATAATCCAATCCAGCCGTCATCGAATTTTGCCATCCCTCAATGTGTTTATTCCACCATGAGTAAGAACGGAAAGAGAAAGTGAAAATAAAATAAGTAGCGTACAGTAATGCAGTGAGAATGAAAAACACAAAAGAAAATAATCTCAACATGGACCATCCCCACAGACTCTGCCTCTCAATAAAAAGGATTCTTAAGATTCAACATTCACTCCTCTTAACATGCGATCTCTCCGCATCTCCCCACCCACCCTACTCTCTCCATTGTCTTCCCTGTCTCCCCACTGTTCCCACTCAGGAAGGTTGAGATATGCCCCACCCCAAATCCTCGTAGACCTTCCAAGCAGTCTTGGTCCACTGGTATGCCACCCACATGGACTTCTGAACCGAATACAGTGGATCGTGCTTGTCGAAGATTTCTTCTGGAGCGGGTGGTAATGTTGGAAGTGGCTCAGCAATTGGTTCAGCAATTGGCTTGTCGCCATGTCGTTCAGTTCCGAAGATCCATTGCTCCAAGTCAAACAGAATGGCCCGACGTAGATGGGTTGGTTGGCGCTGTGTTCTGCTTCGAAATAACTTGTGGTGTTGAGGTTTGGACTCATTTCTAATGGTAATTTGAAGGAAATCCCATTTAGATAGGTGAGGGCGGCACCAAAGGCGAGAAGGATGCATACGCAGGTAATTACTTTTCGGAAGGTTAAAAATGACGACTTGCCGCATCCTCCGCTTATAGCATTCTTTGAGTCGAGAGGAGACTTCATCGTGAGATCTCTGCCAAGCGGCTGCATCTTCTTAGTGCTGGGGATAGCCGATTTCGATGGAGTTGTGGATGATTTCTCGAGAGTTTCTGTCGACAAATTGTCTTGGAGTCGCCACTCCGTTCGTGTTGGAGGGACCGAGGTTACTGGCTTTGAATTGTCTTCCTTTTTATCCAACTCATCTGCAAGCTCTACTGAGATGTTAGACATCAACTCAGCATCGCCAGGTTCTAGGAGATCTTCTTCGGTGAACCCTTGCGAATCAAAGATTTCCTTCTTCCTGGCCTCCAATGATATGCCCATGGTTCTGGAAGCTACAGCCGCAAGTGATTCTATTCCTTTTTCTGTGATAGGATCGGCCACAACTGACAGGGCATGGTTGGTTTATCATCGGCATTGGTGGAACTTGGGTTGCTGATGCGAATTGTTCTTCAGTCTTCTTGAGCTTCTCTTCAATGAGGGCTTTTTCTCTTTCGAGGCTTAGGATTCTAGACTTGCACTTCAGAATCTTTGTCGATTGGCTATCTCTGATCTCCTGGCGGCTGTTTGCATCAAGATCTTCATGTGTCTCAGTAGCACCAGAAACTATCAGCGCAAGTTTCTCATCTTTATCTGCATTCGTTCCTGATATGGGGAGAAACGAATCATATAACTCCCCAGTAATTTTATGGGCTTCTTTCCAATCTGCATTTGGCTCCATCATAGTCTTCATTGGTGGACTCTCTGTGATGAACGTATTCTGGGTGGAAGATTCTTCGCCATCCGTCGGGGATGCACAATCAATCAGAACAGATTCTCTGGAAGGATAAACGATGTGTTGAGTTTGTGACTAAAATATGTGTATATGGCTAGTTGGATCCGCTCCTGATGCGAGCGTCGCAATTGAGGCGTCGAGTAGGAATAGAAAATGCTACAATGGTTAGAGAAGCTCTGCGATGGCCGAAATCAGTGCATTGCTTCTCCTACTTATTTATAATCTCAATGGAATCATTGATTAATCCTGGTGTTATTGGTCAGCAATGTCCTGGGCGGATATTGAAGGCTTGAGCGGGTTGCCTCTCGATATCAGGCAGATAATAACATGTTTTGGGGACGAGGAAGGACATTGGCGGAACATTTCCTTGCGACAAATCGTTCCACTCTTTTCGCTGCTATATTTTCCTTTTAGAGAGCTGTGCAAAGGTTTAATTGTTATGGATCGGTCAATTAAACGTGTTTCCGGCTCTTTCGCGGTCTCTTGCAAACTCTGTTCAGGTTCACCAGGAACTTTTCCCCCAAAATATCTCTGTCTTCCCCGTCCAAAATTAATTAATTAATTAATTATTTATTTATTTATTTATTTATTTATTTATTTATTTATTTATTTATTTATTTATTTATTTATTTATTTATTTATTTATTTATTTATTTATTTATTT
>MU270570.1:0-16798 GCA_021432625.1 Leptodontidium sp. 2 PMI_412 | reverse complement strand
TTTATTTATTTATTTATTTATTTATTTATTTATTTATTTATTTATTTATTTATTTATTTATTTATTTATTTATTTATTTATTTATTTATTTATTTTTCACGTCTGTACAGTGAAACCTGCATATTAGCTTGTACACAGAACAACACCTGCATCTTAACGAGGCAGATTTGCCTCACCGCATTGCGTGCAGTAGCTTGAGTCATTTGCCGTCTAGCTTGGAATAAATTCTATGTAATCGCGGTGATATTCATAAGCCGTGCTTCTGCTTTGGCATATTATTCGTACGCCAGCCGTGCTGTTACACAATATTTATCCCTCCGATGCAAAAGGTCATTTGGTCTCCGGGAAGAGTCGGGGAGGGACTTTCAACTTTCCAACCTCGTTTGGAGAGCCTAGATTAAGTCGATTCAACACTATTACAGCAGCGCTCTTAGTATTACACTGCCTCCAGGAGACAGTCTATATGGCTCCTTCGACTATATCTCCACAGCTTGAGGTCTCTCCCGTTGGTCAACGAACTCGAGATGTCGTATGGTTTCCCAAATAACCTTCCGGTGAAGGAATCTCCAGCCATGCAGTTCCTACGCATCATCTCCCCAGGCATCCTGAGCATTGCCCAAGGGCTTTTTGTCTTGCTGGTATCTTTCACCCCTTCTTCAGATTTTCTCGTATTCCTCTGCACCAGAAATGCAACCACGCGGTCAGGTCAGTGTTGTCAATCATTTTCTAGGCTCCTCTCCTCATGGTCGATCTGCGGAATATCACCACCAGTCCTGAGATCTTCACGGTCCCTGATGTCGGCGACCCAGGTCTTTGGCTAAAGATCGAAATCCATGAAGACGCCATTTACGAGCCTGAGGATAATGAAGCCACCGAAATAGTCAACATGACCGAATCTTCGGATATTCCCACCTCCCCCGAATTTATGTCACCCGAGCAGGCCCCACTAACCGGAGACGCATTCCGTGATCGGGACTCTGAGCCAACTACAGATTCGAACTACCAAAACACATAGAGGAAGATTGCAAGAAGGACTTTACATCTAGCGGTACTTGGAGTAGGAGGGTGGAGAGATTTGCACTCCAGTGCGAATCGCTGGGATTAAGAGAGTGCGATTTCTTTTGTCATTTCCCCCTGGCATTCAGTACACATTCAATTCTTGTAGCGAGATACGAGAGGAAAAGGCCTAGACATTTACTATGTCGAAGACTCAGTTGTGAAGGTAACTTCTTTTCGCTCTAGGGACGCATGTATCAGCAAAACTCGATCGTCCAGGAGGACTTGAGAGTTAGACTTCAGATATGGCGCGGATTCCACAAGCCCATTCTGTGGTATTTCAAAGCATCGAGTTGGTAGTCAATCCATTTCTGCGGATACTTGCATTGGGGACATTTGTGGCGTCCTGCGACTTCCTGGACATCTAACTCCCTGGTCCGAAGAGAAGATTTAGTGGAGCTGGTGGACGCATTATGGAGGATAGATTGGATTGTCTGATGCTGGATGGGAGACTTTGGTCATGTAGGACTATGGATGCAAGAATCGAACAGCACAATCCACAACCCCTCTTCTAATTTGAATTCGGTATGACATGTGAGGATTTCTAAATTAATTTGGTGATCAAAAGCTAGATTACATTGGATTTTCCTATCCCTAAAGTGGCACAGTGGCCAATTTCCTGTGGTGCTGGGATCTGAATAAAGTGATACTCAGAATCCTACTTCTTTCTCCACGGGGACCTTACATGCACACATTATCACGATACTGGATCCATGTAGGAACCAATGATGGAGTCATAAATGTATTATTCCGAATTTTTCGCACCAAGCATGCAGTTCAGTTCTTTCATGCTTTGCTAACCCTTCCCAGAGCTCACGGCTGGTGACATCTGATTTTCCGTCTGGACTCCCCGTTGGAGGTGAAATGGTTGGCATTGGTTGTGTTTGATCTTAAGTGGTTGGCATTTATTATGTTCGATCTTGAGTGGTTGGCATTAGTTGTGTTCGATCTTGAGTCTAATAGAACATATAGAGATGTCATTAATTCCGTACCAGAGCCAAATAATGACTGGTAGGTTGTTCTGGTGTTTGACGTTTTTCCGGAAGTCGATGAACCAGCATTTCCGCTATACTTTGAACCTTGCAGGCCAGCGTTAGTGGGGATCGATTGCGGCGGATCAGAGCTGTAGATCGAGAATGCCAGGCCCGATTCTTGAACCGCAAATGAATCCCTGATCTCCTTCTGACCGGCAATCTGGACACCTTCATGTTCCGCGTCATTTCCGTCATCTTCGTTGTCCGAGTCATCAAGATTGCCCCACGCACTTGCAGGCACAGCAAAAATGGTCGATGAGATACGTGATTGTTGAGAGGCTCAAAGCTGCATTTCCTTGCGTGTTCGTAGGCGCAAAAGGGTTGGTCGTCCGTCAGTGACGTTGTCCATGATGCGTCCGATTCATTACCGTCATCATCATCATCTGCGGTTTCTGAATTCGAGGAAGTGGCTGTTGGGAGAAGTTAAGAATTGGATTTTTGATTCTTTTATTGCTTGGGTTTGGGTGTTGCTGAGGTCTTCTTGGACTTGGGCGTTAATTTCGGTTTGAGTATGAGCTGGGCGACGATATGTCCGCTCCGAGTGCGTCTGGTTGCTGAAGTGACTGGGGATTGTGGTTCGCTGGGCTCTGGTGAGAGCGGGGTGTGTCGGGCTATGACTCGAAGCCTCCCACAGGTTCTGCCTAATAAGAGTTTCAGAATGTTATGGAGTCAAGGTACTGAGGTGCAGGCAAGAGCAGAAGATATGGGAGGCACTTTGAATGCTTTACTGAAACCAAAGAAGGAAGAGAGATGAAGTGAAGCTTCGTCTCGGGATATACCCCTTAGCCTCCTGCACGACCTTGCCCTTGCATATGAGTACCCTGAGGCTCATTCCAATGCTGAGGATTTTGTCAATGCTCGCTGAGAAAACACGCATTGTTTATTATCCAGCTGCCAGTAAATCACGCTTTCCCACCTATCTAGCTTATGCCGGCGAACAGAACCCATTACTATCTCCTAGGGTGAACATCTAGTCCAGCCTTTCATTCCTTGGTGATCACGATAGATCTTGTCTCGATTGACTCCCGGGGGGCAGCTCTATCTAGTGCGTTTGGATTTATGAACGAAACATGGGGGCAGACTTTGTGTAACATGTTAACAAGTATCATCTCAAGTAAAGAGTAGTCTTACATCGAGCGTGAGGACCAAGCTTGGTGTCATGACGAAGATGAACGGCTCAGCCGGT
This sequence comes from Leptodontidium sp. 2 PMI_412, assembly GCA_021432625.1. NCBI lineage: Eukaryota > Fungi > Ascomycota > Leotiomycetes > Helotiales > Leptodontidiaceae > Leptodontidium > Leptodontidium sp. 2 PMI_412. The sequence goes on along the minus strand of MU270570.1, from coordinate 13,522 downwards.
GTTTGCTTTTCGAGCCAGAACCTAAATATAGTATCAGCTTCTGAGCCTCACGAGTGAAGCTTGTGGGCAAACCATTTGTGTTTGGCATTGTATGTCAGATAATAAACCTCGCCAACTAGGCCTGGGATAACACGGTCTGCTTCGAAGAGGTCTTCTGGATCTACGGAGCGACTGTCGCAAAGCGCAAGGGGACGGTCCTCGAGTACTGGGACAAGAGTTCTCCATGTGCTCCCTAGGTTAGTCATACTCTAACCTTAAGGTGTTGAGGAACTCACTTGATGATCCGGGCACGATATCCAGGCTTCAAGAATTCTTCTTTGGCTTCCTCCGACATGTATCGATTAATAATGGTTGGTCCAGACACATATGTAATATCTGCAAGAATCAGCTGCTCGTTCCGAGATTTTGCAAATGTATATGCCAACCACTATGTACCCCTCTAGCCGGTCCCTCAATGTGCAATGTATCTCCTAGATCGATTGTATCTCGTTTACAGACGACATTCTTCCGCAGTACTAAATCGTAGCACTTGACATACAACGAACCAAGAGTATTCTTCAGTAGCTGTTCTGTCTCTACTCTGTGGCCTTTAATCTTTTCACTGCTGTCAAAGCTAGAAAACTTGCTTAGGTGAGAAACAACTTGGAATCCATACTCATTAATGTCTGCCTTCTTGCTCGTGTGACGGAGGTCGTTGATTGGGATATTCTCACGAGCTTCGAATTCGAGGTTGTCCAGTCGTTGAACATTAAGATTAAGGCCTTCTCGAGGGGCAAAAAAGCACCAATATGGCTTCTCCTCACCGTAAAGGGGAAGGTTTTGGAGGTATTCGAGGGTAGCGTTGACTTGAGGCATTGCGAGAGCTGGTCGTTGGCTGGTAGTGATTGGAAGGTGAAGGATTGGCCAACATGTACCTGATGGAAGGAAGAAGAAGCTGGTGGAGTGTGATTATTTATTGTTAGCCCCGGAGTCTAGCTCGGCTCGACTCAGGTGATCGAATGTGAATACGTCTAAGATGGCGAGGAAGGCGCAAGAAGTCAGTATTGAATTGAAAGAAGAAAAAAAACCCCCCCCCTGCGGAGACGAAAAATTGGGATAGGCGCATTCAATTAATTAGACTGGTAACTGCATCACATAGCTCTCTCAGAGGTCCTGACTGCTATCATCAATATTCGAATTTGAGGTGGTCATTTCTCGTTGACAATTCACTCAACTTCTGGAAGCACATCAAACTTTTATCACTATCATACACAGCGAACCTCGACAGGGGTTTGGGAGGGATAAGGATCGGTGCCTTACTTGTAGAGGACTGGGTTTTCCCTGAGACAGTCATGAGCAGGATTCCTGAAGCTACAGAGCAGATAGTACGTCTCTTCGTTCTTCCCACCAGCGCGTGGTTACGATCGCTGGCTTTCTGACGTTATCCATTCTATCCAGGTCACCGAAATCAATTTAGCATATGAAGACTTACTCCCCTCGTGAAATCCTTCAAAGAGGTATCCATGATCCCACCTCGCGCGCTTTTCCCTGTGGGAAGGCTCAACGAACCTTAGATCTTTGCCTTCGTGCAGGCGTGTACGGCCTCTTTCGTATTTTCCCTATCGACCGATTAAATCAACGCACGCTTACCTGTACCCCGTGTCACGATCATGAACTCACAGCAACAGAAGTTGTGGGCGATTCACCAGCCACTGGCCCCGTTGCTGAGCCTTCTTTCCCTGCCAGCGCTTGTCCCTCTCAAGTCGATGATGCGACTCCCATCCCAGAGTCAGCGGATCAAGAATCGACTGAATCTCCCATCGCTGGAGATTCCAACCCCTCAATCATCGAAGAATCCTCTGTTTTGACTCCTAGAGTCTCTTGCCTGCGATACGATCGAATCTGCGAAGCCTTTCGACGGCGAATCTCCTCCTCACTATCGAAAGGGTTTTGACCTTCGTCTTACCGCCTTCTGAGTCTTTTTAAATACTCCACCTTAAATCGATACATGCTTTTGCGACCTTTTCCCTAGCTCGAAGTCAACGTTGATATATCTTAGGACAGCTGAGCCGCGAATCGCTTTCGATACACGATAAACCCGCCTTAACAAAGTCAAAACCTTTATCGATATGGTTTTGCAAGTCCCCGAGGGATTTACACTACCCGTCATCGACTTAAATCGATCAGCGAAAGATACTCGGAACAGCGGACGCTCCTACTAGACGCTCTAGAGCAAAGGGCTCGGGGATTAGTTCATCCTCGGAAAAGAAATCGATGCCTTGTTCGCCACGTGGGAAGTGAAAGATGATTTGAGCTGGAAGGGGAAGTCAAAGTTTGAAAGTATTCAGGGGGATATGGCGACCACTTGGATGGAGCCACAGTGATAATCTGCTCCCTTCCTTCGTTTCTTACGCACACGGTACATCGTGTACATGGTCACTTGGCAAAAACACATTAAGACATACAATATGCCTCTTCAACGCCAGTAGACAAGCTCATTCCTTATGATACTTGTATCCTCCCATTATCAGTGTTCTTTCTCATAACTACACCTTTGGCAAAAACCCACCACCGCCAGTACTGCGTTTGCGATACCAATTTTCCTCCGGATCATCCAGGCATTCGCCCAACCTGACTGGTTTAAAGCCTTGCTCTCGAGCATGGTCAATCATGAACTGGGTAAACTCATGAACCGTGCCCTTATGAAGATCATGAGCAAGCGACAGCCAGGACCTTTCAGAGGGTTTGCGACTCGTGATTGCCTCAAGGAAGTTTTCCTTGGAGTATGTCACATTGTTCTGCCAGTCTAAAGGGTCGATATCATACGATGTCTGGTTGGTTCCGTATTAGCCTTTCTCCTAGGGCGTTGCGATCCCCAACTTACTGTGTGATACCCTAGATTGGCCATATCTGTAGCACAGTCATCGTTGCAAGCATTGTATGGGGGCCGCCAGTACGTGGGAAAGAATCCAAGAATGTCGTTCAGGGCGATTTCGGTCTTGACCATTTCTTCTATCCGTTGCTTCGATGAGAGGAAGTTCATGTTCATGTGACTCCAAGTATGAGCCGCGATCTGGTGCCCTTCTTCGTATGTCCGTCTGATTATGTCGGGATATCCAGTTGCGGGGTGGTTTATATGGCCTTTGCTGAGATTGTTGCCAGTGATGAAAAACGTTGCCTTTACGTTGTTGGATTTGAGAATGTCCAAAAGATCCTCTGTCCACGCTCCCGGTCCATCGTCAAACGTGAGAGCAATAGTTCCTTTCACCGAACAGTGTCGGAACGGTTTCCCGTACTGCACATTGCCCAGCTGTGGCCTGGGAATATCATATGTGTCTTGACCCGCCGGCCACGTATTTGCGTCGCATGCTAAGCCATACTCAAAGAGACACATGGGCGCACCGCAGTACTTCATATCCGACGTACAGTGACCCTACTTATACCGATTAGAAAAGACTAAGTGAGACTCTACGAGGTCCTGAGAACAAGCACATACCGCAAAGGAGCAGCAATTATCACATGACTCTCCAGAGGGGAGTCCGCATTTGCCTGCCAGACGGCCAGTGCCCTGGATGGGCTGCTGATAGACTGGGCACACACTTGCCGCGGGATTGAAGTAGTATGGGTGGAATGATTGTCCAGGATTGGTAATAGTTCCCGGGCTTGCTAACATAAGGGAGGAGGCCACATTTGCGGCCTGGCCGTAGATAGAAGCATAGAAGCCCCCGAGGGTGTATTTCATCTTGAATAACGAGATGCCGCACAAGCTGGCGTCACCGATCTGTGAAGCAGAAGCCTGATTAGATTGGTAGAAGAAAAGAATCGGGAGAAAGTAATCAATTTGGAGATGTCTGAAAGACGTTGCGCTCTTGACAGGTCCGGACATGTGTACATTGTAGAAATACGATTGTCAGGGCTAGTTAATTTTTTTACCGTCCCGTTTTGGTCTCGGAAATTGCCTTAAAGTCAAAATCAGAAACTCGGGGCGGTTCTGTTTGGAACTCTAACAAATTAAACTCCGTCCCAAGTGCCAGGCTGGGCAGCTGGTTTTGCCACAACTCACATGGATATGAATAAAAACTTTGATTTACATATAAACACTAATTCAGACCATCAGGAAAGAACCTTGCTCAAAGAATCTAATAGGCCTGAAGAAATTTTTTCACAGGCTTGGCATTCGCATTTAAGTGATGCCTCACAGATGTAGTAAGCAAGGAAATGCAAACCTAAACCCTGGCTAATGAAATCTTCACTGAAGTAGAACTAAGGTTTGGGTCAGAGGAGCTCCACCTGAATTTCTCTAACATAACGTATCCACCCACCGAAATGGCGGGTCCATGTCTGAGCACTCGAATGGATAGATACTTTAGACAAGGTATGGAGGTCACTTGCAAGTACGGAGGTACAGGCCCTAAGTTTAGGCTCACCGCTTTCATTCTGCCCACGTATTTTGGAGTGGCAGAACCGGGCGGCCTAAACTTAGGGCCTGTACAGCGGCTCCAATGTTATTTGGTGGGTCGGTTTCCAGGATTTCTCAACAAATCAAGTTGCTAGAATCCTGATTTGCAAAACTTGATTGGATAGCATGTTCCCCACCGAATAACATTGGAGCCGGGGGTACACTGTACTTCCGAAGGGAGAAATTCGTTCTGGGCTTCTCGAAAGCTACAACCACATTAACTTTCGGTCTATTACTACATCCGGCCCGTTAAACCTCTATTTCAACTTGGAAATTGGTTGAAACTTTATACAACGCTAGTCTGGTGGGTGGATCCAGTCGTGCGGCTCGTCCTTGGCGCAGCTCGACGGATGTTGGCCTGAAGTTTAGCATTCCGAGCTGCTAAAAAAGCTTAAATTCGATACTGTACTATCTCCGAAAAGGAACAACCTCCGGCATTTTCAGCTCAGAGATTAGAAGTATCTAGAGATCTGGAGGGGAAGCTTCTATGATTACCAATTTTCTCGGCGAAGGTGGGCTTTTGCAAGGTTCTCCTTTTTTTCTGTTCCGAATCAGGCTCACTTGCCTAGAGGGATCAATTACCCACCAATGCTATACAGCGACACGCTTTTAATATTCCTACGGCTTACAGTAACTCTTGGATGGGAATTACCCAATGCGGCTATTGTTTCAACACAATACCCTTGGAACATTTACATGTTATGGCTGTGGGTGGTCATCTGAATAACTAGGAAGGCATTGTCTTTTGTGGTTCAATACAGTATCTTGGTTTCTTTCTCCACTCCATAATCAGTAGAAGCTCGAATATTTCATTATTTCCATAAGTCTACTTTGACACTATTAATCCCCTCCAAGATGCTATAATCCAACCCCGGCTGCTTCACTGACACAACAATTGCGTTGAAGCTTTCCAAAGTTTCTCTTCGCCAGGCCATGTCTTTCAACTTGGGTATTTCAGGAATAGCTGCCTGATCTACTAACGGATCGCAGAACATCACATCAACTTCCCCGGAGCTCCATATAAAGTTGAGAAGTTGAACACCAGGCGAGTTGACCAGGTCAGACTGGCCGGCTTTAAACCCCACCCCAACCACTAGAATACGTGGTCGGCTGCTGGCGCCATGAAGTCGATCATTGTCGTCCAGTAAAGATCTAAGCAATTGACTAGCGATTCTTGAAGGGCGTGTAGACATGCTCTTGTGCGCTTGCTGGAGAAGTGGGAGGTTGCAAGTTGACATGAAATAGGTCGGATTCACTGGTATGCAGTGACCACCAATACCAAGAGAAGGGAATATGGGAAGATATCCAAAGGGTTTGGTCGCAGCCGTCTTGGCGACTTCGAAGGGATCAATGCCAAATGGGATGCATGCATCAGCCATTTCGTTGGCGTATGCTATGGCTACTGTTCTTTGACAGTTTTCGTACAACTTCACCATCTCTGCGACCTCGGGCTTGCTGACAGGCACAACAGTATCAAATGCATATTCATAAAGTCTAGTGATTGCATCGAGGGAGCCAGGGACGACATCATCAAGTGCAGATACAATTTTTGGGATAGAATTGGCAGGAGGCGAGACTCGCCCGGGATCGATTCTCTGTTTTGAGATGTTACAACTTGGACATTATTTGGTTTGGGTATAATAGCACTTACCTCTGGTGACATGCCGGCAAAAACTCCACGAGATCTGGCAAGCGGTTCAAGGAGGCGTCGAGTGGTTCCAATGGCGACTGTACTTTCGATAACGACAATGGAACCCCGCCGGGCATTACTCCCAACGACTTCCAGAGCATCTTCTATGTGGGAAAGATCAACGCTGCCATCTCTTCTCAAAGTCGTGGGAACTGAAATGAGGAAATTTGAGGCGCGTCTGAGGTCTTCGACGTTGTTCGTGAAGCGTATCCTGTCCGACTGATAGTTTCCGGATCTAAGTTTTTCCAGTCGTGACGGTGATACATCGTAGCCGATCACGTTGAAAGAAGAGGAGAAAGAATAAACAAGATGTTCGCCGACGTAACCGACACCAATAACTGCAAGGACTGGGCGATCACCGAGCTCTCTTGAACTGGACGTAAATATAGGAGTTGGGTGCTCATCATCTCGGGACAGTTTTGGGACCATATTTGCTCAGGTGTGTTGAAAGACGTTTGGAGATACAAGGCGGAGTCGATTATAAGAGAAGAAATGTGAGCTTAGAAATGATGCGACGCAAACCTCGGATTTCTATGTTTTTCAAAGGGGGCTTGCTCCACTCTATAATCAAGCTGAACCAAACTCTATCCTCCTTGCGCCAAGTCCTGGTGTCGATAAGGTTAATGTTTACCAGGAAACTTTGGCTAACGACCCGCACCACGAGCCTGGCCTTTAGGTTAGAACAGATACGAGGATGTTATACGAGCAAACATCACCGTATCCACTCAACGTATCCGCCTGATTCAACGTTTAAGTTATTAACTCATTTCCGGCCTCCGGTCTTTGCTGAGGCTGCCAAGTTGAAAATCGTACTCAAGGATTACCTAGGTAATTGTCGATGTGATCAAAGCTTACCCGGAGATTTCAGTGTACCTCACAGGTTCTAACGAGCTCTTACATTCTTTAAATTCATATCAAGATCTTCTACTTTAAAAATCAGAATATTGGATCCCACGGATTTGTTGAATAGATACGGTATGCCCTTTTCAATTGCTGCTTTCTCCTTATGTTTCAACGCACCGAACTGAGAATTCACCTAAGCCCTCCCTTTCATCTGTACTTAGTTAGTGTGATGGGTCAGAACTTTAATAAAATTGCCCACCGAAAAGGCATTCTGGATTCTGACTGCCAAGGTAATTTACATCAGAAGCCGATGGAGGCAACCATTCAAATATGTTCCGTTACCAAGTGGCGGTGACAATTCTAGTTCACAGGTGCTAAACTCAGCGCTATATAATATACACTCTTGAACTCCTTCGTTCTCGACTTGTCCATAGTTTCTCTTCTTCTGCCCAACATTTTAAAAGATACAGATTCTTCTCAAACCAACCATTGTTGCATTACCACTGCAATCAGCCCCCCCACAATCTACTGGTTGTTGTCAGCATCATTGCCTCATTCTTGGTTCAATTCATAAGAAGCAATGGATTTCGAAACGACCACGACAGCCGGTGGCATTATCGCTACCAGTCATAGGAGTATTCCAACCAAGCTAAGAAAGGGAAGCTTCTCCCTTTCAACTTTGGGTATACGGAATGTTGTTGAGCACATCCCCTCTCTCAATATGAGGCGACTACGCCAGGAGAAATATATCTTCCTATCTATCTTGCTGTCAATGAAGTGAGTTTACATGTCCTATTGAAAATTAAGGTTTAGATTCCTGATTTCTAACTTGTACTTCCTAGCATTGCAATCTTTCATATGTCGATGGATATGTCGAAATACTATTGGATAATACTTCCAATTTATTTTCTTCGGCCACTGACAGACTTCATCGAAATTCTGGCAATACTCATTGCTTATCCCATCAGAAGAGCAAATTCACGCAAACCTCAAATCCCAGAAACCTTGGAGAGCCTTGTCTACTTGCTTCCGTGTTACAACGAAACCTCTGCAGAGTTGATAAATTCATTAAACTCCCTCGCTGAGCAAAAACAAGTCGATGCTCACAAACAAGCCATCTTCATTGTTTGCGATGGGCGATGCAAGGGGACAGGCATGACAAAGACCACAGCGGATCATCTTGCACAGGATATCATTGAGCGTCCATCGAGTATGCTTATACCCGCGGCCTACACATCATGGGATGGTAGTCAAATGGATGTCGAAATTCTCCAGGGTGAGTTCAGAGGACTGCCAGTTTTCTGCATCATTAAAGCACAGAATCGTGGGAAAAGAGATGGGATCATTCTCGTCCGATCATTCCTCCATAAATTCAACCAACGCAGAACACACCCGTCCACCGGCATCTTGACTCCGAGGCTCTTCGCTCTCGCCACTGAATTTCTCACCAAATCATCATTGGCCTCAGTGGAATACGTTGTCGGTATGGACGCGGATACTCGATTTGACCACGAGTGTGTCTTCAACCTCATGCAAACTGTGCGAGAAGGTGACCAGGTTGTTGGGGCAAGTGGCTACGTGCTAGCAGACCCAACAACCTCGGAACCATACTCGCTCTCCTATCTCTATCAAAATGCGGAGTACACCATTGGACAGCACCGCCGGCGCCTCCGCCAAGACCTCACCAGCAGGAAGGTAACATGCCTTCCAGGATGTTGTCAACTTCTCCGAGTCACGGAGAATACTTGCGGAGATGGTGTCTTGGGGCAGTTTGGATACCATCCAACGGACAAAGATGGACTCTTCCGAACCATTCGATCAATGATGAGCGAGGATAGAGATCATGTCTGTCTTGTCCTTCGCGAAAACGCCAACGTTGAAGTTCGCCAATGTCTCAGGGCGCGGGCCTTCACTTCCGTTCCGCAATCATTTATGGTATTCCTCTGCCAGCGTCGACGGTGGACGCTGGGTCCAATAACAAGCGACGTCCTTCTCGTAGCCAGAAAGACGACTGGATGGGTTGAAAGATTGTCGGCAGCAGCCTCAACAGTTGACTGGGCGGTAACATTATCCCTGGCTTTTTCTCAGTGGTTCCGTATGTACCCTAACATCGTGATACCTCAGTTGATACTAACTAACAAAACTAGGAGACACGTCTGATCCCAAAATCGGAATGTGTTTGTTTGCCCTTGGTATGTTTAGGAACATTTGGAATCTTTCAATTGCTTTTGTGTCTTGCAGGTCGTTGAAGGAAGCCATCCACTATGTAATAGGTGCTATGATGTGTATCTTTTTCGGTCAATATGTTGGTGTGGCAGTGGTGATTTACTCTTTGTATCATTTGGATGATTTCAGGTGGGGAAAAACTCGAACTGTTAGCGATGATAGTAGCAAGCGGAAGTAACCATTGAAACAATGTTTTAGGGGGAAGTACAGATAGGTGCCTATCGTAATTATCTTGGCAAGTTCATAGTTTGAGTAAATTTACCAGTTCAGAATAAGAATGGAGTAGTATATGGAGCAAGGACATGAAGCATGAGTATAGAGTTTGAATCTTGGAGGCCCTATGCATAGGTTTTCAAAATCATAGCATTTGATAGTTGTTTTCTCAGTAGAGAACATATTCTGGTCATTATCTGGCAAATTATCATTGGCAATGAGCTTACAAGTAAATTTTTGAGTCCCCCAATCGAAATTACACTTATCCTTCCTCGTTTCGGGGCAGCTGCTCATATTCAAGTACACAACCGGAACTAGCGAGAAGAAATAAAAACTAAGTCCCCCTTGCATGGTAATCCTATGGCAGCTTCTTGGCTAGGTTTATATGAAGGAAATTCTCGGCATCTAAACAATTATTCTTGATCGCATTACCGTTCCCATTACTAATTGCCTGCGCACTTTTCTTTGTTTCCCGAATCGGCAATTTGCCAAAGTGTCTATCGGAGTCTTGAAGATGGAAGCGTTTTCTCTAGTCAAGCATAAAGTGGCCATCAATATTCCCGCCATTCAATGGCCGAGGAAGTGCGAATCCTAGAGAATTAAAGCAAGGTAATACCAATCACGGACCCAATCAATAATTTCCAGGAACAGAAAAAGTATCTCAGCCAACATCTATTGCCCAAGTTCCTGAGCAGCACCTTATTTTGCCTTGTTATTATTACCCCGTTGTCACAACGCAACTAATTTGAAAGGACGTTTTCAATCTTTGGGATTTTAAATCATAATGGACAAAGCGGTCTTTATCAACTTAGCCAAATCGCTCGCGCTTTCAGGAACGCTCTGTAGTAGAACATTGCGCCTTGAATAATGTGAAAGGGTGTTGCATGATTAGTGCAGAAATAAAATCAAAGGCCCCTTGTTCAAATTTAAGTGTCCGGAACCACAAGGAAATCAAATTAGTACATATAATGTGGTGCGAGACCAAACTAATGGGCTCTGCGAGCTATTGAGCGAAAGTGGAAGTGATTAAATGTTGGTACAGAAGAAGGTCTAAGTGGTAGAGGGCTGTATGTGAGGTACTTTGTATCCTGTCCCATCTCCCACACACCACCACGTGTTGGAGACTCGGCCTTTTCTCATGGTCACCGACAATCTCTAAGCTCTCTAGGCCACGGCACCTTCGTGCCTTGGAATTTGGGGACCCTTGTTTTTCTACTAAACCTAATGCATCGTCGTTATGTGTAAAACAACTGAATCGCAGCTCTGAGATATCTAAATTACAAGAGGTAAAACAAAAGAAGATAATCCACCACAGCGGTAAGCCCTAGAAGAACCTAATCAGGTGTTGTGCAGTGCTGTACAACAAATAAACAATCAATGAACAACAAGATTTCATCCCAAACAGGAAATTTGGACAGATACATAAAAGTTTTGGTATCTCTCGTGAAATAAATGTATCTACATCCCATAACATTCATTCAATCAATCAATCCTCAGGTTCTCTCATCTCAGTTATCACTATTACAAAGATGTGTTCCTGTACTCATGACGAATTCCTCGATATGGTTGAGAATATACTTGACCAAATCATCCCTGGCGAAGAGATAGAGGTCATTAGTTTCAACTTCACCGAGCTACGAAGTATCACATGGGAACACAAAGATGGAAGCTTTGTTTCACTAAGTCTTATGGGACGTTGGTTGAAGGGCCAAGGACACCACAAGAGGTTGATAACTCAGAATCTGATGAATTTGCTTCAAGCACATGCGGAGCTTGGTGTGAACGTCGACGCCGACTTCTTGGGTACTTCATGGGAGGGTATCAAGTTTGTGTGGAAGGTTTTCGGGATTAGCACACCCCCGCAGTTCGTGAGTGACTCCGATAAGTCAAGTCCTGGGTCAAATCCTTCCCCACAACCACAACGAGAGTGGCTGGAGGACTCTCCACCACTGCCACCAAACGACTCCAAAACTCCACCATTCCCACCACCAAACTCAAACTCTCCAGCAAGACCACCATGGTGCGTAGAATCTCCATCAAGTAGTTCGGATTCTCCACGAAAAGGATCAGACTCTTCACAAAAAAGTTCAGATTATTTACGAAAAGGATCAGACACTTCACGGAAATGGTCTGACTCTTCACAAAAAGGTTTAGAATCTTCACGAAAAGAGTCAGTCTCTTCACCAAAACATCCAGACTCTCCATCACAAGGCTCAGACTCTTCATCACAAAAGTCAGACTCTCCACCAAAAGAGTCCGACTCTTCACCAAAGAAGCCCGATTCTCCACCATTCTCACCAAAGAGCTCGGGACCTTCACGATCTCTGAAAAGAAAAGCACATGAAAGATGAATTTTTTTCAAGGATATGGCGTTAATCTAAATTTGTATGCGCTGAGCTCCGCGTTTTGTTCATCTTTCATTGGATTGGAAATGAATTTGTCCAGTAGAGAAATCGACGGGTGGGGAATTAGCGCAGTAGTTTTATAATATATGCATTAATTGTGTGTTTCAATCTATGTTATTTTGTTGGAATGGTGAAACTTGAATAGAATTGTGACTAATGTGAACCGCTAAGGCTACAGCTTCTTAAGAGGTAATTGAGGGTACTCGGCAGCGAGTAATCGACGATGTTCTTTGTTACAAGGAGAGTGGGACATGACACGCAGGCCTGCCCCACTTTTCTCTAGAATCGTTGTATTTAATAGCTTAGGTGACTGGATTCTGCGAATCAATACTGAGGCGCTGAGTCTAAAGGTTAGGTGAGGTATGAGTCTGCCAAATACCTCAGGACATTTAAGGAAATGAGCAAATTCTCCATCAGTAAAACCGGACTCATGAAGGAGTTCTACATTAATTTTCAACTCCAAGTCCTTCATTGCGTCGATCTCCTCAAGCCCCCAAACAACGGAGCGCAAGATATAGTACTATTTCCGTCAGAGATCAAATCTGAGAACCATGGGCAACCGAAACATTGCAAGCAAACGAGGAAAACTCCGCGAGAGAACCTCTACCAGAGAAAAACTATGTGATAGTATGAGTTTATTCGATAAAATGAAACCTACGCCAGGCCGATTCAAATGAATAACCCAGTATACATGTAAGTGTTTAGCTCTTCGACCTTCCAAATGGATAATGATTAATGAGTGAATAGATTGCCTGAAAAAATCCTATCACGTTTGGCGTGCGGGCCCACAGAGAAAATGACTTGAGGCTATCTTTACGGTTAGTCAACTAGTTGATTTCCTCCCCTGCTACAGATCGTTTTACCACCGCTTCCCAAATGATCTCTCCGTCTATTCTGACCTACCACACCCACCATGCCCACCCGGGAGCTATTGACTCGAAAATGCAATCTCCTTGGCTTCCATCATTAATGAACTGATCTAGGCATTCAAGTAGCGCAGATCCATAGATTCCCATTTCCAGACATGAAAACTATCGAAGCTATCTGGATTTTCAACTCGCAGCCCAAGCTAAGGACTTAGATGCTAGGGAGATTCGTCGCATTGTTTTTCTGTTATTATAAGCACCGGGAATGTGATTTGGGTAGTCCGTGGACCCTGGACAACATTCGGAGATTATTAGCAAAGCATCCAGCGCTGGTGAAGATGATGCAAGATCTGAAGGGGGGTAATGAGTTCAGAGACCCCCACCCACCGCTTTGGGAGAGGAGGGATGTCTTGGTTTGTCGACGGCAAAATCATTTTTGGAAGGATGGGAGGAGGTGAGCTCTTTCTGACAGAGGGGCTATAAGTGTTGTGGGAGGGATAAAGCCCAATAAACCACACAACAAGAGAGGTAGCATGTAGTGAGGTACGGGAGAGATTCTAGGCGTAAGAAATCGCGGATTGATCAAATCTAAAGATAACGCATATCTGAAGAGCATGAAACCTTGAGGGAGTGGAGGAGAAAAAAGTGTATTTGATAAATATCTGTAAACGTTCTTGGTTCTTGAGTTGATTTCAAGTGTTGAGCTCTTTTATGTGGAAAGAGCTTATCCGGTCAGGTGACAAAGGAGCTACCAGAGTCTTCCCCACCACAGTGTCTCAAGGATGAGTTTTACAGGAAAATTGGATGAGCTACGGAACTTGACGGAGGTTTTTTGGGTCTA